>JAODTK010002589.1:0-18216 GCA_026419785.1 Sclerodactyla briareus
GCCCAGTATTTTTCCTAATCGCCCTGCCGAGACGCAGCGGTTTATTCTCGAATAGTAATAAACAACCGAATAACAGCCTGCGAGTCAGAGCTCTGGTTACTACAACACATACTAACAAGTCTGGCTATGCAAAGGCTTATCCTCACTCGCCGCACAACAACTTAACTAGCCTAGGCTAACACTGGTAAAAAGCAGTCCTGCCGAGGTCAAACGCGCAGTCTCTTTCTTATACCAACTTAACAGACACGAACGGGACCAGCGCTCCTGTCTCTTCAGTTATCAATAATCTAATCCGGCTTGCTGCCTCAACATTGAAACTCAGTCCCCCCCCAAGCTCCAGCTTGTCTTGAAATCGTCGACCATTGTTTTGTTGCTCATAGTTGCATGAAGCATGACCAATACTCAATAGTTGACGGAGTTCTGTAAAGCACCTTTTCTGTAACTAGTACTACAACAACAACAGTACAAGGCATGGGCCATACAAAGTGCCAATGACTACGTCTGTTGCCCAGCTGTGACATGGAATATCAATGACATCCTCTTCATCAGGATCCAACTGCCCAAGAAGCGATCCGATTGGCACTATCTCATTTGTGCCAGTGGAGTGTGACGTCAGGCATATTGTTCTGGTCATCATAGCAGTATATTTAGCCAAAGACAAACGTAGTATCACCATCCTTATGTCATTCCACACATTACAAGCTTCGGCGGCAATGGCGCTTGGCAGCTTAGCGGAGGGATATATGGGAACGCAAATTTCATGACCGCTCTTACTACATTATGACAGGTTGTGATAAACTTGGCCTATGGGCTGGCGGGAAGCATCCTTTTCGTTTGGGTCACGTTAAACGCCCCAAACGACGTCACTTGCTGGCGACAAGTTTTTTATCTGAGTATATCGAACATACAGTCTCTAACAAAGTTCATGAAGCTAGAGAGTGCCAACGGTTTCTAAATGTCAATGAAGACTCCACTCCCCCTTCCAATGTTGTTTCCGTTGCACTTCCGCAGTCAGACTCAACATTTTCTGAATGGATCAAGGGAGAAGGGCGCCCTCATATGCCTCAACCCTCCCTACAGCAAATAAGTAAATTATGGTCTCCTAGACACATGCTGGCTGCAATATTTGCTAAATAACAGCTTGCAAACTACGGGCAGCAAAAACTAACCGCAGTTTTTCAGGTAAAATTATTGATCATTGGGTCATGGGGGGGGGGTGGGTGTTCTGACCCCTCACCCCTCTCGTGCGTACGACGCCACTGTATCCATGTCTTTGCCAAAGACATGCCCGTGAAAAGTTAGTCCATACCATTTGATCTACCTGCCTATCCTGCCACTTTCCCCGCTGACCTACAGGTAGTCTTGTTTTGGCACCGGTAGGAGACCCCAGTGATGCTAAACAGGGCGTACACTATAGCGTTAAATTAGAGCCACTACTGTGGAAAAGTTGACTCCGCCGTGACGCGGTATGGGGTGTCCCCCCTAATTAATATTTTGAAAAACAAAACAAAAAACGTTTTTACCGTGGTTGACCTGCAATGGTGGGTCTCATAATAATGTGTAAACGCATTAACCCGATTGAGGATAATGGGAAATTCAACTTTGACAACGCTTCTTTTCTGTTTTGGCTCCTCCGCCTGTGTTCGCAAAATCCTCGTTTCTTCACTAAAGAATGCTTTAACTGTATCATTCAAAGTTCAACCACTATTCGTTCAGTGACCTCAAGGTACCCTCAGTATAGGGATGATCGACCAGCCCTTGAGAACCTCGAAAACTGGCACCACGGGCCGACGTGAAACTCACTCCCCATCCGGCTTTTAGGTTGAACGAGAAACGGCACGGGCACGCGGTCAAAAACGTAAAAGATGCTAGCCAACAGACTACACGATCTTCAAAAGTTGCGTAACTAGCACACCTATCTCGGAGTCGTGTAAGAAATTTACACGAATGTATATTACTTTGCAACAATTCGGGTATTTTTCTCACACAACCTTTACACAATATTGTGTAAATTCTACGCCACACCGTTATAGATGTGATAGTTACACGGTGGGTATTTCTACACAACATTTTTAGGGGTGTGTCGAAGAAGAGGATGGAAAACTGAGGACTTCTTATGTTATTATCATTACAATGCAACAGAGTTGCTCTTTTAAGGTTACAGTAGCTTGTTCTGTATATATTGCGTAGGACATGGAACGATTACTGCGCGATGGTCGATGACCGTCATATCGGTCTATGGTCAATAGGTGTAATTAAGTAAAAGCCCGTATGATGGCGGATGTTAATTAAACAGAGTAGTTGCGTAGTATGACAGGTCTAGGATGCGCTTTTTGTACTGTGCCTTTGACCGTTTTATGACCACCGCCTGTGAAAAAAAATAGTCATGCACAAACAAAACACCTATGATGAAACGTCAAGAGATGTCGTTTTAAACCGTCCAACAGCGATGGGTCCGCGACAGCGTTTGATTCTGACTTAGTCCTAAATTATTCTCGAGGGCTATAGCTATCGTGAAGGGGGGTCGGGAGACATAGTGAAGGTATTGTGTGAGGAGATCAACACTGGTACGTCGAGACGCTAGACGTTGTCTGTTCATTGACAATCGCCAAAGAAGCCATTTCACCACATTTAATGGTGGTTTTGCAATGTATCAACATAGAACCATTTTATATCCTTATTGAATCGTTAGGAGCAGTGAGTACTTCATTTTTCAAACAACGGCAATTCATGTTTCCCAATCAATTCCCTTCCATTAATTAAGGCATAGTGTGAATTACCAGCCGGTGTGTTATTCCGTTGGTTAGGTTCATTGGACAATAATTTTGTCTAGTTTATAGAAAAAAAACAACAAAAAACTGCTTCATGATTTCATTGATATTGACAAGAAAGTGTTCACCAACACGTATCCACTACCATAGGTGCAGGGATACGCAGTTGTGATTGATTGATTGATTGATTGATTCCGTGTATTGTCCTTTTCAAGGAAATTATTTCGCACTGGAGTTTACATATATTTACATAACACAGCAACACGGAAAAGATGATACTTAAACCGTTACAGAAACTGAAAAACGGAACAAAAATTATCTTGTAACTTTGCTGTTAAATAAATGTATAGAATCGGGAACGAAAGGTTGCCTGTACCGAAACTTTCCCTACTAGATGGAACACACGACTCACCCCAGATCTGTTTAATTATAATAATGTGTAGAAAGGGTGCGTAGTAACTTTCATTATTGTCATGATTTTGGACGCGTTCTCTCCTTGTATCTGCTTTTATTGTGGGGAATTGTTGACCAATAATCCTCTCATCACTGCTTGCGAGGACGCTCAATTTTTGCTTTGTTTATGTGTGTCAGGGGGTTATTGAAGAAACAATTAAATTAAACGTGAGCACAGATTGGATTACCGTTTTGTAAAATAAACTATCAGTGTGTTGTCCAGTTGAGCTTTTTCAGCTGCCGAACAAAATCCAGGCGTTGGTTTGGCTTTCTTTTTTGCATTGTATTGATTGACCAATCAAAATTGTTCTAATCCGGGTTCAAACCCAAGTCTGTACTCCGACACTTGCTCACGACATTGCCGTGGATTATAACAGGAACAGACTCAGGTTTCTTTCTTCTAAAATCCATTACTACCTCTTTTGTTTTTGTAACATTTATGTAGAAACTGTAAATCACAACCACTAACGAACCCATTAATACTGAGAAGTAACTATCCGTACTCCCAGCCCTGCAAGATACCCGTAACCTGTGTCGTCCTGCATATTTTATAATTGACATTTTCATTCCTGCTTACACATTCACTGGTATATCACAAAAACAGAATTGGCGATAAACACACCCCTTGTGGGACCACCAATGCCCCAACACAGTACAGAAATAGTTTGGCCGCACCTTGACCCTTGTGGCCCTGTAAGAGAAATCCCATGGATACTCCTTATTAAATTAGAAGGATTTACATTCTATTTTTGTCTAGTTTCTGAACCAGAACATGCGGAACAAGTGTGTTTAACGGCCCTATAAAATCATGAATGTGACTCATAGCCTCAGTTTTGGGTTTTGCCATGTGTGAGAGAGCATTGTTTGCATATAAAGTAGCACGGCAAATCCCCAACGCCCCCTGTTTTCCACGGTATGAAAATTGCAACGGGTCTAGGTAGGCGTTAGTCTGCTTCAACAATTTCCTAATAAAACTTTTCAAAGCACTTGCATAACACTGCACGTGAGAGCCAGGCCTGAAATCATTTGGCTTGCCGCGTTTTTTACTTTTGAAGAGGGACAATGAGTGAAGTTTTTCCACACTTCTGATCCTCACCACAGTCGATGACCACTGAAACAGGTGGTGTAAGAACTCCTGCCTAGCAAGGGCGGCGATTTGTGTTGGCGGTTTTGGGGGGGGGGGGACGGACAAGATTTAATACCATCTAAGCGAGCGCCAACCACAGGTTGGCCGCGTAGCGTACAAGAAAAAATTTTCGTCGAAAGACCCCCGAATTCAGGAACGGGCACTTCCCAAGCCTGATTGGACAGGTCCAGCAAGCATTCCTAAATTGATAACAAACTTTTCACGAAAGGTTCTCCAAAACTTATATTGCCCCTAGGGAGTTCGGGTCAATTTCACGGTTTTTGCGTTGGGTGCTGTGACATTCTGAAATACGACACGACGCGGTGAGGTTTCAGTCAGAAAGGATTCAAATCGAAATGGGCAATGCCACCAACCACTCCGTTCGCACGAAGCGCGAGATTTTGCAGGATCCAATTTGACCACGATCGACAATGCCCTACCCTCTCTGACCTATCCTTACGATAGGTCAGCCTTTTTTACTCGAAGTACGGCCCGCCCCCATCTTCTTTGCGACCCAAGGCGCATGGGAGGGACATTCTACTTTAGTCCACCTTGTGCCAAATGAGTGATACCACAGTAGTTAAAACCCGCACCTTCGCCGAGGCGCGCGCAAAAAAATTTTACAACTTTTTGCCTTTTCCCACTGAAAGTAGGGCCATCTTTGGATATAAACTCTTGTCTCCACCAAAAATTTATACATGTCTTCGACAAATTGTGGCGTTAACTGGCCGAATCTTCGATGGCTATTTTTGGGGGGGTTTTCCACCCTCACCGTGTACCTGCCACCTTGGTATGTGCACCGTGCACGCGACCAACTTTCAAAAAAGGGGCGCACCCATAAATTGAATGCCGAATACTCTATATTCTAAATTTGCAGATAGACCATTTTTTGCCAAACCCATCCAGGTCCCGCCAAGGTGGTAGACTATCCCGTCTCCCCAACAATCTTCCCTTCAAAGACAACCAAGTTTACACTTTTGGGCATTCCATCAAACATTCAGGCAATATATTTGGACTTCACTTTGGACAAGCCTTTGCTTCACTTGAATTTTGATCATGTCTTTCTGACAACGCATTTGTGGCGTTCTCTGGCTGCATTTTAGATGCCCCGCACCGTGTGCCCTCATAGTGATAGTAAGTGCACAGTGCGAGTCCACTTTCACAAGTGGTCGCACCATAAATAAATGAAAATCAAGATTCCGCCAGGTGTAGACCTAACCCCCCGTCTTCTCAACCCCCTTCACCCACCTCAATTTAAGATAGCGATTTGCTTGCAACGTCCAATGAAGGAGAGACACCCCAAGCTGGTGAAGGCAGTCTATGTAAACGATAGGGCTGAGGAGACCCTTCTTTCAATTGAACTTAAGAACAACCCAGAGTAAATTTCATTCACGCATTTTTTTTTGGTTAAGGAATCATATGTCTGGCGAAGGCAGCACATATGCCGAACCTACCGCCACATGAAATACCCGCGCGCAGCGTCGCAAAAATTTCGAAATGGAGCCATAATAAATTCACTCAACTTGATTATTTAGGGTATCATGCATTTGTTTAAACATGTTGCTGATGGATAATATCGGAATCAGTGTCCAGGCGAAATGCAGTCGGCTCAATATTGGGGGGGGGGGACAAATGCATTGCGTCCCTCCCCAACCCAAATTCTTCGGGGGACGCCGTCCCCCCCGTCCCCCCCCCCCCCCCCTGATCGCCGCCCTTTCGCTGCCTAGCTGGTCTTTCACATTTTCAGTACCCTATTACAAAATTATTTGATATTAATTAGGCTTTGTTGACCTTGACCTTGCCAAGACCACTTATGACATCATGCTCTGTCACTTCCACACGTGGCTGTCGCCTCCCCACCTTCGTGCCGATAATCGTAGGAACTGCATTGTTTTCCTACTCGAAAAATCATGAACTTCAAACCTACAATAAAAATCATTGAGCTCATTTACAAACGATTGGCAAACCATTACTGCGGGACATTGTGCTTTTGTTTATAATCAGCTATGCGCTGCATTTTTTTCCACGCACTTTAAGAATCTTATCACAAAATTGGTCTCATTTTTTCTCTGTACCTTTCCTTGCATGTATTCACCTGTCCTGATTTGTCTCTGAACATTCGCTACTTCAGCAAGATTACCCAGCACGAAGGGAATGATTTTTTAATTTAATAATCACTCATTCTCGTTGGAAACCCAGGTTTATTTGTTCGGATAGACCTGATGTTCTGGAGGATATGTTAGAGTCCACACAGAAGGTAATAAAGCTAGTGTATACCTCCACTGCTGGTCCAGCGTGTCGGCTGGTTCGGCGAAAACGTCCCAGTCGGTGCAGTCCAGACAGGCTCTAGTCGCAATCAGTTGCTTCTTCAGACAGTGTAGCGTGCTTGGAAACCACCGACGCTCTTTTCAGCTTCTGCTTGTATCCCGGAACAAGCTTGAATGTTAAGATGATCGAGTTTCCAAGTGGGGACAGCTCTGGCATTTGGAGGCGCCGGCGAGATTACCATATACAAGTCGGGGTAGCTGTATCCCTGGTCGGAATGTCAACTACTGTTCAAGATTAGGGGAACATTGTTAAGCGGCATTGGTTAAAGTCCCCAGCAATGAATATCGACGCAGAGGGCGCGATCGTGCTGAAGTTCATTGACGTTCTCAGCTACAGTCTCACTGGCGATCGGATGTCGGCTCGAGGGTTGAGAAGGTAGACAGAACAATGCAAATTGGGGGATTCACATGGGAGGTAAAATGGCAGTAATCAACTGAACAGCAGGTCACGTCAGGCAAACAAAACTTGATGTTTAGGACCAGTTATTGCCACCATCAGCTGATTAAGATATAGCACATCCCCCTCCCCTTTTCTCTTCCCAGAGATGCGGGTCTGTCACGTGATTAAAGAAGAAGTTCGGCATTGTGAAGGCAGCGAGCGGGGTGTTTTCGTTAAGCAATGTCTCAGTGAACGCAATGAGCCACGACTCTCTAACTCGCTGAACGTGTGTGTGCAGAGAGTTTTAATTCGTCCATTTGTTGGGTAGAGATCGGGAACATTTCCCATGATCAGGGTCGGTAGGGTTGGCTGGCCCCCTTCTTATGATAAGTGCCCCTGATTACCCCGCGCTTAACCTCTCTAAGCTGCGTTTCCATGCACGCGGGCGACGGGCGGGAGGGCGGGCGGGGCGTTTTGGAAGGACGCGTTCAGCACGCGGGGGGCGGGCGGTTTGTCGAGTCACGCACCTCTTCTCACTATTTAGGTGTATATGCGCTATTTAAAGAACCGATGGAGCCTACTGTTATTAATATTGGTATTGTTATAGATCGTGATTATGTTATTATTGTTATTATTGTTGTTGTTGTGTTTGTGGTTGTCCTTGTCGTTGCAGTCTTGGTTGTGGTCGTTGCCGTTGTGTCGTTGTCGTCGTTTTTCCATGCACGCGGGCGGGCGGGGTGCGGGGCAGGGCGGACGGGAGGGCGGGCGTTTTGGAAGATTCCTTTCCATGCACGCCGGCGGCCGGGAGTTTTCTCGAGTCACGTAGCTCTTCTCACTTTTAGGTGTATATGCGCTATAAAAGAACAGATGGAGCCTACTTATTAATATGGTTATGTTATTATGTTATTATTGTTATTATTGTTATCATTGTGTTATGCGGGGGGGGGGACAAAAGGCATTGCGTCCTCCCCCCAAACCCAATATTGGGGGGGACGCCGTTCCCCCCCCGTCCCCCCACCCCCCCCCCCCCATGTCGCCCGCCCTTGCTGCTTAGATGGTCGTTGCCACATTTTCAGGACCCTATTACAAAGATTATTATGATTATTATTAAGGCTTGTACCTTGACCTTGCAAGGACACGTTTTCGGACATCTGCGCTGTCACTACCCACACGTGCTGTCGACCACCAACCTTCGTGACGATAATAGTAGGAACTGCATTGTTTCCTGCGAAAAATCATGAAGTCAAAACTACAATAAACTCATTGAGCAATTCCCAAAATGATTGGCAAACCATTGATTGCGGGACATTAGGCTTTTGTTTATAATCGCTAGGCGCTGCAATGACGTTTCCACGCACTTCTAGAATCGTTATCACGAAACATGGTATCAATTTTTCTCTGTACATTTCTTGCATGTATTCACCTGTTCCTTTGATTTGGCTTGAAAATAGCCTACGTCAGAACGATACAGCACGAAGGGAATGATTTTTTTAATTGAATAATCAATCAGTTCTTTGGAAACCCAAGGGTTATTGTTCGGATAGACCCTGATTGTTCTGGAGGATATGTTAGAGTCCACACAGAAGGTAATAAAGCTAGTGTATACCTCCACTGCTGGTCCAGCGTGTCGGCTGGTTCGGCGAAAACGTCCCAGTCGGTGCAGTCCAGACAGGCTCTAGTCGCAATCAGTTGCTTCTTCAGACAGTGTAGCGTGCTTGGAAACCACCGACGCTCTTTTCAGCTTCTGCTTGTATCCCGGAACAAGCTTGAATGTTAAGATGATCGAGTTTCCAAGTGGGGACAGCTCTGGCATTTGGAGGCGCCGGCGAGATTACCATATACAAGTCGGGGTAGCTGTATCCCTGGTCGGAATGTCAACTACTGTTCAAGATTAGGGGAACATTGTTAAGCGGCATTGGTTAAAGTCCCCAGCAATGAATATCGACGCAGAGGGCGCGATCGTGCTGAAGTTCATTGACGTTCTCAGCTACAGTCTCACTGGCGATCGGATGTCGGCTCGAGGGTTGAGAAGGTAGACAGAACAATGCAAATTGGGGGATTCACATGGGAGGTAAAATGGCAGTAATCAACTGAACAGCAGGTCACGTCAGGCAAACAAAACTTGATGTTTAGGACCAGTTATTGCCACCATCAGCTGATTAAGATATAGCACATCCCCCTCCCCTTTTCTCTTCCCAGAGATGCGGGTCTGTCACGTGATTAAAGAAGAAGTTCGGCATTGTGAAGGCAGCGAGCGGGGTGTTTTCGTTAAGCAATGTCTCAGTGAACGCAATGAGCCACGACTCTCTAACTCGCTGAACGTGTGTGTGCAGAGAGTTTTAATTCGTCCATTTGTTGGGTAGAGATCGGGAACATTTCCCATGATCAGGGTCGGTAGGGTTGGCTGGCCCCCTTCTTATGATAAGTGCCCCTGATTACCCCGCGCTTAACCTCTCTAAGCTGCGTTTCCATGCACGCGGGCGACGGGCGGGAGGGCGGGCGGGGCGTTTTGGAAGGACGCGTTCAGCACGCGGGGGGCGGGCGGTTTGTCGAGTCACGCACCTCTTCTCACTATTTAGGTGTATATGCGCTATTTAAAGAACCGATGGAGCCTACTGTTATTAATATTGGTATTGTTATAGATCGTGATTATGTTATTATTGTTATTATTGTTGTTGTTGTGTTTGTGGTTGTCCTTGTCGTTGCAGTCTTGGTTGTGGTCGTTGCCGTTGTGTCGTTGTCGTCGTTTTTCCATGCACGCGGGCGGGCGGGGTGCGGGGCAGGGCGGACGGGAGGGCGGGCGTTTTGGAAGATTCCTTTCCATGCACGCCGGCGGCCGGGAGTTTTCTCGAGTCACGTAGCTCTTCTCACTTTTAGGTGTATATGCGCTATAAAAGAACAGATGGAGCCTACTTATTAATATGGTTATGTTATTATGTTATTATGTTATTATTGTTATCATTGTGTTATGCTTGTTATTATGGTTGTTGTGGTGTGGTCTTGGTCGTGATGTTGTTAGTTGTTGTTGTTGTGTGCCGTTGTGTCGTTGCGTCGGTGTCCATGCACGCGGGAGGGCGGGCGGGCGTTCTAAATCGCTCATGTTATTTCAATGGAGACGTTCCATGCACGCGGAAGGCGGGCGGGGGGGGGCGGCGGGCGTTTTCTCGAATCGGTCATGTAGCGATTTTTCCGCCCGCCTGCGTGTCCGCGTGGTACTTCGCAATCAATCCCGGGGTATTCCTGCAATCTTACCGGCTTGGCCGGATAATGGAGAGTAGAGGAGTTTATGTTCAAATAATGTCCAAACAACATTATAACTGTTTCAACACTAGGGATGAGATTTTATACAGATTGTGTCTAAATTCAATGGCCTGGGACACCTTTTGAGCACATATTACATGTTAAACCTGATGATATTGTCAAGTATTTGCTAAATAAATCTCCAAAACCTGCAATTGTGAAGTTTCAATGGTGGGCCGTTATCGTTGACATTTAAAACGATGGTTTTCAGAAATGAACACCGGTTTTAGGTTTAAACACTAGTATGCGAGTCCGGGTTTGACAACAACGTCACGACGAACCACGGACAATGACAACAACGACAGCGACAGCGACAACCAACCGGCAACGACAACAACAACAAACAACAACAACAACAACACAACAAATCGGCAAGAAAACGAACAAGGACAACAAACAACACAATAAGTAATAACAATTAATAAACAAGAATAATAACAATAATAATAACAATAATAAAACGGGGGGTAATAACAATAATAACAAATTTAATATAGTAGGCAACATCGGTTTTTTTTTTATAGCGCATATTACACACTAAAAGTGGGGAGAGATGAGTGACGCGGAAAACGCCCGCCCGCCCGCGTGCATGGAAACGAGTCTTCCAAAACGCCCCCGCCCCCCAGTCCGACCAGCCCACGCCCGCCAGACCGCGTGCATGGAAACACGCAGCTTTACGTGGTTTAATATCACGGGGAAAGTTTCAAAGCCATCGGACGGCTCCAGTCGGTGTATTACGTAATCGAGTAGTTCGTTCAGTGTGTAGGGCTAGGATGTAGGATACGTCCATGAGCCTGCAGCTTCAATCCCCAGTGCAGCGGATCCAGAGGGGGCGCACCCGGCGACGGCCCCCCCCCCTAAAAATCTCGAGAGGATATATATTTGTTTTTGGCCGGCCTTAAGCCGTGGCGTTAAAGTGACACAAGCCCCATCTGCCATTGCCCCACAGTCAAGAAGAAGCACCACGATGCGGATGGGTTGTCTTGTGAGGTATGCTCAGCTCCTCCAAAAACTATCGGTATCTAGCCCGGCATCATACTATGTTACGAGGACGAGTGCGATGTCGATGTCCAGGGCTCTAATGATTTACGACGACATTGTGGTGATCGTTCCCCGCGTTAGAGCGGCGACCGCGCTGTGAGTGTGCGGCCCGCGAAAAACAAACATCTTTTCGATGATGCAGAAACATTTCCGGTCGGGAGATTTATAGCCATGGGCGCAAACAGGTGGGGGACGGGGGGTGACATGTCCCCCCACTTTCAAAAGTGGGGGCTATCATATCGTGTGTCCCCCCCCCCACCTTTTCCGGACCGTAATAAAATTAATACTAGGCACATGCCCGATGGTGTATCACTCTAAATGATAATTTTTGTTAACCCAAACAAAAATCCCGTGGGAAATTTCTAAGTCCACAGGTGAAGAACTGGACCAGACTAGGGCCGAATTCGAAGATTACCCAGTTCATACCGAATTCCCAATTTTTAAATCCGAATAGCAAAAAGTCCGCATAATGGATTTGCGAGCAAGTCGTTTTTTCCCAGGCGTTTAGGATACTTATGCGATGTAATGTCTTCGAATCATTTTGTTCACTCGTATAATTTCAGGAGCCTTGGAGGAAGACTGGCCCCCCCAATTTTCTGAGATGAAAAATTCGTGGTGGAAAAATCTGGGAAGGAACAAAGCAAAGTGAAAAAATGCGGTTAATTTCCGATAAAAATGCCGGAAAACATGCAAAAAAAATTCGCGCGCTTCGCGCGCGCGCGGTATTTCCCCCCACATGACTGACTTGTAAAATTCGGTTGTAAAAAAATGTTCTGCTCCCGAAATGCAATGGTCCCGTACGCCTATGGATTTTCCCTCCGATCCAACCAGAGACTGTTCGGTAGTAACCCTGGATCCCACGCCAAACAACGCCAGAGTATAGAAGGTGGTAATAAAAAAAATACAGTGTGATATTCGTAAATCTTCTTAGTAGCACAATGACAACTTTTTTGTGTGTATTTTACTCAATCAAACATGTTATAGATGGCGTGCTTATGAGCCTGACAAGTGCCATGTCCGTCCGATCTGGAAGGGTAGGAGAATGTGACATTGGCTTGGTGCGCTTGCGCGCAACCGATGGTGGCGCCTCCGTTTAGATGGTCATTTGCATTCGCTTGTCAAAAGGGAGCGAGTCGCCCTGGTTATGTAGCTAAATTGTTTTGTCGTTACGCGTGGGTAAATGTCCCACGTGGATCCTTTGGTCGTAGATAGCTAATTATGAAAGACGGAATACTGATTTACGGTTATGTAGCCATTCTCAACGGATTCACGGTTGCATGCGCGCTATAGAGTTGGTCTGTCTGTACTCGATTAACATCACGAAAATCACCCAACACCTCTTGGAAGAAATCTGCATCCATGCATGGTCAAAGTATTGTGCTTAAGGTTGCCACATCATTTTACTTACCAGGGGATTGAGAGACAAACGTACATGGCAATGTTGGGGATGTGTTATCGTATTCACTACCATAACAGCAAATTGAAAAATATAACTTTTTTATATTTTCTCTAAGAGAATTGCCCTCATTCTACATCACAGGATCTGTCCACTCAGTTGAAAGGTTTCAGGTTGATCAGGCGTTTCGGGGGGCAAGCTTCTGGGCTAATCCGGATGTTGGCGAGAAAAACATTCCTAAAATCTTCCTCAGAATGGACCCATCACGATTTGCATGAGAAAAGAGTCAAATTCCCTACGCGCAGTGGAACATCTTGGTGAAGACTCGTCCATTCCAACGTGCACCAAAAATGTTGATATGGTTGGGATCACTACTTGACAAACAAAAGTGTCGTTAGTTACGAACGTGAAAGTGTGTTAAATACACGGAAGCTAGTCTTAATGGACCACAGCAGGGCGGCGCCACAGATGGGGGGGGGGGGAAGGGAGTGCGGCTACCCCCCACCCCCCTATGGGTTTGGGGCCGAAAAAAATAAAATCCACATGAATGAGTTTAATGCGAACGTTTTCGTCGGGGGTGGGGTTTGGGGGAATGTTCAAAATAATAGAATCATGTTATTTTCTATCGTTGTCATCGAGACTAAAAATCGGGACTCAAACTGTTGCTTTAATATAGCGGTCGCAAATTGTAGCGTATGTTTCACCAGGGCCGTAGCGGCGGGGGGTGGTGTCACCCCCTCCCATAATTTCATGGCCGTCGGAATTTTCGGTCTTCTGTCGGCAAAAGGATGGGAAAGAGGCAGGAAAAGAAGAGAAAAGAGCGGAGGAGAAGAGAAGAGAAAGAGGAGAGAGGAAAGAAGAAAGAGGGAAGGGAAAGGAAAGGGAAGGAAGGGAGTGAAGGGGAAAGGCAGGGAATGGAAAACGGGGAATGGAAAGAAAAAACAACGGAAAGCAGAATTGATTATCGGCTTTCGACTTTTGGCCTTTCATCTAATTGACCCATTCAGAGTCGGCAAGAGGAGAATGGCACGTCGGCAAAAGTAGATAATGTGACGGCCCGTCGACGTCGGTTATAATTGGACGAGTGACCGCGGTCTGTCGGCATTTCGGCAAAGGGGAAATGAAGGCGTACGTTAACGTTTGACAATCTATTTTCATGAGTGTCAGTTTCTTTGACAAGTTTCGGTCGGTTTGGCCCTATATTCCAGAGATACATATTCGGAGCCATGTGGCATGAATGGAAATCAATTTAAGAAGAATTCTACAGAACGTCACAATGAAACAGTCCGGTTAGGCGGGAAATCATGCGATGTGGGCAAAAAAGGCAAAAGGGAGAGAGTGTCTGAAATTTGTAATAAATGGCTGAAAATTTAATCAATTGCCCCAGTGAAGTGCCAAAATGTTTGCGCGCTCCGCGCCGCAGGGTGTTATCGATGGTCAGCTTCATACCCAAGAGCTGCAATTAAAGATCGGGCATTGTTGAGGATTCGGGCAGATATTTTTCGGGCCCGCTTCAAATTGAAAGCGCCCGCGTACGTGAGAGACGGGGTGAGTTTTACTGAACGCCCAGTTCTACTAACAATAATGCACCAGATTGAATCTGGGACGTTTCAATATCAAAATTTTCCCAAAGGGGGAGGGGACACCCCCTCCCCTTAAACCCTCCTCCCATATCAGCACAATGGCCGGTCCGTCGGCAAACACTCAATCTTACGCCCCAATAAACCCAACCCTTCGCTATGTCCCTGATGTTCTGTTGAGGACACGTGGTCTTATGTGAGCCCAACCGTTGTTAATATTAGGGGAAAAGGACTTCAATGTTAACTGCAAACTTCGCAGAAGCGTCTCTTACGGCCGGATGTGTGACCACGTGGCATGCGTGTCACTAGACCAATGCCGATGTACGCCAGTATTATCTTCGAATTGGCAATTAGCGCAACAAAAGTAAGCCTGCCTACCTGTACAGAAACGTAGGGGACCAGTTTCACCTGGATTTTTTTGTCAGGTGTGTATCGATTTGAAATAGGACTTGCCTGGAAAAATGTCATGCATTGTAATTTTTTCCAGGAATTTATTGAATTTTGTCAAAACGAGTTGACGTAGATACACTTACAAAGTGTATAATGTGCACAACTTTTGCATCTAAGCAGTATTAATGACTCTAAAAATCGAAGAGGGGGGGGGGACACCCTCCCCTTTATAGACTTTTTTAGCCCCCTCCCCCATGTCAGACTGATCCATGCCAAATCTGCCCCCCTATCGTATAACCTGGCGCCGCCCATGAACCACCAGGGTTCCTCCAAAATCCATAACACAATCATTCAGACTTTTTGGTATTATTTTTTCAACAAAATACACGCAAAATGCCGTTCCGGCCATTCTGGGAGGGCTCTCCAAGACCAGAAATTTTCTATCGAACTCCGCGCCAACTCCTGGAGGCGCTCCGCTTAAGTGGGTCACGTTGATGACTCTCAGATGCCTGGGCCCCAAACACTCCCAGACCTCGGCGCCCCCATGGCCCCTACTAAAAGCATCTCTGGCACGCCACTGATAGATACGTGCGTTCAAAATAAAATAAGGTTCAGTAGAGTCAGTATCTAGGGGATTCAGCGCATCCATCCCCCCCCCCCCCGATTTGGGGCTCCGCGATATCCTGCGCTCCCATATCTTCTCCCCAATATATAGTTGATAATTTTGGCGCACCCTCTAACCGAAATCATGGATCGCCCTGATCCCGGCTCATGTCCCATGAAACCGATACGAGTCACTAGTAGAAATACAGAAACGTTCTTTTATGAGTCCGGCCATATTGGAACCACACAAAAAGAGACAAAAGATAGAAAAACAGGGCCAAAAATAATTAACACAAATTGGACAGGCGAAAAAACCAGTGCTGGTCGCCACAGAGCGCGCACTTCATTGTGGCATCAATTAGTGATTGACAAACACAACATGTTTTGTTCGTTTTGAATTTTCAGGCTGTATGACATATTCGGGGAAAATGACATGACACCTACAGAAGAAATGCAGTCAAAAGATACAGCACTCAATTATTGCATTTGGAGAAAATGGTGATCAGTCGCGAATTTTGCGAAAAAGCCGTATTCGCACGGAATAAAGCGAATTTAGACCTATTATTATAATACTATCGTTTCAACATTGTGTTTCAATCGTTCTAGTTTTATATTAGTCACGCCAATACAATAGATTACTACAGTAGGGGTAACTTCGTGGCTGGAAAGGAGGACATGTAATAAAAAGCTGAAGGGAACTTTGAGATGAGACACGTACGTACGAGGATATGTTCCTCTTTCCTTGGGCTGAAACACGAGCTAGGATATTTTCTATACTTGGGCTGCGGACATAAAGGGCATCTTGTGGGTCTGGCCTCTTTACTGACGGTTTACCGGTGAGACAGATGTTAACGCGGAGAGTGTTCAACCGGAGGTTTGAGATCTGTGATATGAACGTGATATGAAACTTTTATTCCATGAAGAAGACTTTGACTAACATATTCAGCTAAATTTAATTGAACTATTCGAACTAGCAAATATGATAACCCGCGTAGCATATTTTCAGAGTCCCAGAACTGTACAATTATCACAATCATCTATCTACTTGCAAATATTAAATTGCATTTTTCCAGGCAGCGATTCAGTGGCAATCTTAGCGATAAGGGATATTGTAGTGAGTCGCATGTTTATACGATTTGGTATTATCCGTTAGTGTACTGGTATGTGTTACTCTACCTATTCGGCTGGGGTTATATATAGCGGCAATAGACAGGCAGCAGTCACTGCTGCAGTACCGGATACGTGAGTTGTGTGTAATGTTCATCGGCTCCGTTACAAGATAAGTTGTAACAGTAAATTTAACCTAATTCCTAGAGCAGATAATGCTATTTAATACGTAAAGAGATAGTCGATCCATTTCTCAACATTGTGGACGTTACACTTAGAAACTTGCCAAGTGGTGGAATTCGGATTAAGTTAGAATGTTGGAAAAGTATTTCAATAGCCAATTTTAAGAAGCAAAGTTATCGTGAAGTAAAAGTGATTTAAGGTTAAAATATATTTCTGTAATGTGATGCATGGAGTTAAGGATGCATCACAATTGCAGTTGGGAAATTTCAATAAAAGAGTTAAATGTGATACCATTTTTGTGTATCTTTTGAACAGTTACCGGACTTTGAAACACTTTAAGAGTTTGATTTCGAAACACGTAGGTCAAGGGCTGCGGTTCTTCCCCACATTAACATTGACAGAGTGCAAGTTTGCGAGGTTGCAAATAGACAAAGTTTATCAAAATATGTCTGAAAAATAGCCAATTCCCCCCCCCCAAAAAAAAATCTTAATGTTTAGAAGTTTCAAGTTCATCCATTGAAGTTTCCAGCGTAAATAAAATAAAGATATGATGGGAATTTTCGTTTTGTGATACTTCGTACCTCGTCCCAAAATTTGAAAACCATCAGTCTTCCAAGCTATCAATATACTGAAAAAATGGCCCCAAAATCAGTTTCCCTTTAAAATCCACATTTTGGAATGTTTGGGATGATTGCATGGGGAAAAAAAGTAATTTGGGTCTTTTTGCATTGCTACAAAATTGAAATCATTCAGCATTGGAATCAGCAGAATCTCGACAAATGGTGAAAATTTTGAAAAAATGGAAAATTGCCCCAAAATGTGTTTTGCCCAAGAAATGTCACAATTTTTGATAGTTTGCCGTAATTTTGATAGAAAGAAATTAACGTGTTTTGGACTATTCAGGTGTGTGCAAAATTGGTACCTGTGTACGACCACGCCAGGGAGATATTTGCGAAAAAAAACCATAAAAAAATCTGACGGACAAGCACACGCACGCACACACTTACACAGGCACATGCACACACAAATGGGAATGGCGAGTGCACCTCCAAGCTGGTCACCCGTCACCAAATGGGGACCTCAAGGGATATTTCTCAACACCACCCATGGTACCATAGCAAAACTTTGCTATGGCAACCAGCAACATTAACTAAGTTGAGAAGGGCAAACTGACTACAATATCATCCGGCCCTTCGGACGATTGAGATAATAAGGATACCCTGCAGTCCATGAATAAAAACCACTATTCTATTCAGTGGCGTCGCAGGGTTTTGAATTGGGGGGGGGGCACTGGGGGGGCACTTGATTTTGTTGGGGGGGCAAACAATATTGGTAACCATCTAAGCGAGAGCGCCGGCTGGGTCGGCGCGAAGCGTACAAGAAAATTTTTGGATTAAGGAAACCCCCAGATGGCCTGGAGAAAAACGCCCCCAAATTAGTGTGTTATGCAGTTTACAGAGCATAAAATAACAAATTGGAACAAGCATTGTGTATTAGTATGAAAATGGAAAAAGGTTTAGGCCAGTGGCGACAGTCTGACTACACATGCGTTTTGCGGAG
>JAODTK010002591.1:0-22245 GCA_026419785.1 Sclerodactyla briareus
TTGGTGTGTTCAGGATATTTTGGTCTGAGGTCCCACTTGGCACGTGGGCCCATTTTAGAAATTTCACACAATGGTATTTTGAAATCATTTCCTCCCACAGAATTAAATTGATGTTCTTCAGGTTACATGTGAAGGTCTTTGGGTAGAGGGCCATTGGGGTGCTCAGGAACTTTGGGCTCAGGCCAGTTTGGCCCTAGGCCATCATAGAAATACTGCGAAATGTGGTATCTCTCTGCCCCCCCCCCCCCATTTCCCCATACAAATTGGTGGACAGTGCTCATTTCAGTCATATTGGTGGTCCAATTGCCATACCTTCAGGGTGCCAGGAATTTAGGTCCCTAGGCCAGTGTGGGCCTAGGGCCCATCTGTAGAAACACGCAAATGCTTCTCTTACAAATTTTGTTGACACAGTGCTGAATATTCGGTCATAATGATGTCTAACAGCAGTACCTACTTGGGCTATAGGCCATTTATGAAATTCACACAATGGTACTGAAATGCATCTTCCCAAAGTTTGTTTGATTTTCTTCAAAGTTACCAGTCCTTGTGTCGAGGCGTTTGCGGGCCCAATATATTAAATACTGCAAAATATTGTATCTCCTACAAATCTGTTGCACAGTGCTGATGTTCAGTAATAATGATGGTCTAATAGCTGTTACCTTCAGGGTGGTCAGGGATAATAGGACCCAAGCCCAGTGTCACTGTGGGCCATGCAGCCCATGTGGAATATTCATTGACTGCTTTGGCCATACATGGTTAAAAGTCTAAGGGGCACAATAGGCATTGTTTGAACGCTTCCCTTGACCTCATGATCTTGAACATTACATAATCTGTACATTGTCTGGCATACATTTGTGCAGTTGAGCTACAGCACATTGGGCTCTAGTTAATATTGAATATATTTGCGGTGAACTTTGCACAAGTCCTAGGCTAAAAGTAATACGTCGCAGTGCTTGAATTGCAGTTTTGTTATAAAGAGATTATTTGAAACACTATGAGTATAGTACGGACACTGTAGTCTGCACATTGAAAAATCATACCAAATTATTTTCATGCCTTTATTATGATTGGGACTTGAGTCAAAGAAATCTATGCAGTCATGACAGTCGTGTGTGTGTGCGTGCGTGTGTAATTGTGTGTGCGTGTGTGGATGCCTGGTCTGTTAACACGATAACTGACACCCCACCTGGTGGTTCGAGTTCATACTTAGGATGTTGGGGTTCCCAATAATAATTACATGATCCCTAATGTATTGAGGTAGGCCCAAGGTCATCTGGAGGTTCAACAATTCCAAGGCAGTCATGTATACTAAGCTTCTTGGCTTTCTGGTTGGTTTCGGTGTTAGTTTGAGTCATGTATGTTTCGGATGGAATGAGTGAAAGTATTGCTTACTGCCTAGCTGGGGGTGGGTAATTCTGCACCCACACCCAGGCCAAGCTCTCTTCACGGATGCTGGAATACTTGATTTTTTAATATGCAGTGCACATGTCCTGTACCTGTGCACAACCGTTGTGTAGGGCTGTTGTATATGCCAGAGTGGTCAACTATTACAACGATCAGATATCGTTATGGTTAAATCTGAGATAAGTTAAAACTTTATAGCAAATCTCACAAGCATTAAACATTTCAAAACTGCGATTCAATTTGTTTCGTTCGGAGTACGACCTTCAAGAATAAATTTGTTGCATGTCAACTTGTGTTTGTTCAATCATCATTTGTTTGGACTTCAACCTTTTGTCCTTGACTAGCGTAGCCATGGGGAAGGACAAAGCAAAGTATGGTATGTATTTGAACACTGGTAATTTAAAATGTCATTGCTGCGAACTTATTGCCGGCCTGGGAAGTTGTTGTGGCTTCGGCCTCAGCCTAGAGGGTGCGGGCCTCGGGCCTCGATGGGTGTGGCTAGGCCTCGTATTGCAGCGGCCTCGACTACTACACTGCCAGTTCTTTTAGGTCGATAGTTGGAACTTTCCACAACCACTAGATCAATGAAGTTGAAGGCTCTTACATCCTTTCTGGGGAACGCTGCTGCGGAAGAGACCCACCACAGGCTACCTGCAGGCACAGATTTGTCGAACCCTGCATCGTGTGACTGGCGCCGACTCCATACTGGCAAAAAACAGAGGTCAACCACCGACCCATTTGACCCTGAAAAACTCTGCATCTGATATCACCGAGCTGTGACATCTGGCACAAAGGAGAGGATGAATGTCCATTCACAGATCGCCTATCTGGGGGTTCTATTGGCCTGGCGGTCAGGCCCTCGCAAGGTTAGATCATCTAATATACTCTTAAGGATTACACATTGGTACGAAGATACAATAAAATCGATGCTTGGAGGAATGCGACGAGTGTCATCTGAAAAAATTCTAAATATAACAAGATCTGGTAATGCGAAAAGATAAGAAGTGAGAAGAGACTTTGGAGTTGATATGATCAGAAGTGAGCAATTTACTGCTACATTTTTGAGTCCTTGACAAAGTCAGAGGAATCTAGGCAGTCATGACAGAGGTGTGTGTGGTGTGAGCCTAGCCCTGTTAACACGATGACTCAACACCATCAATTGATCAATTTCATACTTGGTAAATGGGTTTCAACCGTGAATGGAGTAATGATCCTATGGTTGGTGGTCCGGTCGAAGTTCATTGAGGTCAAGAGAGTCATAGTCTGAAAATCTTGTTAAACAAGATAAGTCCAGATTCCAGATGCTGGTCCGATCAGTTGAAATTCGGTATGCCGCTTTTATGGGGAGTACGTGAACCCTCTTTGTTTGGGGTCAGGTCAGGAGCCATCTGAGGTCAACAGAGGTCAAAGTCTGAGAATCTTGTTAACTCGATAGGTCCAGAACGGTTGGTCCGATCAGTGAAATTTGGTGATAGCTAGCTTCCTAATGGGAAGTTACAGGAACCCAATGTTTTTGGTAGGTCGGGTGGTGAATTGTATTAAGAATATAAAGTTTGTGAAAAGTGAGATATTCGGCCAATTTTAACTTGGTAAACACGATAACTGACCTGACCTGGATAGAATGTAGATATATCGGTATGTGGTTCCCATGATGAGTACATGACCGTATGTTTCGGGGCAAGGTCAGAGAGATTATCTGAGGTCACCGAGGTGCAAAGTCTGATTACCGTGAACACAATACAGTCCAGAAAGGTTGGTCTGATCAAGTTGAAATTTGTGTATAGCTTCTTATTGGGCGTACAATTTGATCCCTATGCGGGTTAGGTCAAGGGTCAATTTGGTCCAAAAAAGAAATTTGTCAATATCAAAAATCAAAATCAAAATTTTGGAGGTAAAATGATAATCTCCAACCCATCTGGATGCATGCAAGCTCACACTTGTGTGTTCCCCAGTGATTACATGAACCCTATGTTTTGGGGGTAGGTCAGAGGATCATATGAGGTCACCAGAGGTCAAAGTCGATTATTAAATGTGGTGTATAGCTTTCTATTGGATTACATGACCCCTATTGTCGGTTTAGGTCAAGAAATGGGTTCAATTGCGTCCAAAAAGAAAAGAGACATGGTCCAATATCAAAAATCAAAATCAAAAATTTGGAATGAAACATGCTAAAACTCAACCCCACGATGATGAAGCTCACACGTGGCTGTTCCATGTTGATTACATTGAACCCTATGTTCTGGGGTCAGGGCAGAGATCTCTGAGGTCACCAGATGTCAAAGTCTCCAGAATTAGTATTGTAGCTTTATTATCAAGAGTACAGAAACCCTATGGGTTGGTTGGGAAAAATGGGAAATTTGTCAGTGTTATGTGCCCAAGTGAGCTGGTACAATTCCAAATTTGTCTTGGTCGGCTATGGTTGTCAGGGAAACAGTCAAGGAATCGCTAAGCCTTGTGGCTTTCTGGTTAACTTGATCCACCTATACATGTACAGTACCTCAACCAATCAGGATATGCAAATTTTTCCCCCAAAACTTTCATTTCCCAAAATGTATCCCTATATGATCAATCATTTTCATGTGTTTTCAGTGGTTTCTTCCTGCGACGGTATGGTATTATGTTGCCTGTATGAATGAGAACGAGAAACAATGTTACAGTTGCTCATGGCATCAAAGGTACTATTTATACTATAATGGTCACATTGGCCAACTATTCTCTTGAGGTAACCAGCTAACAGTGTAGTTACGGTTGCAATGCATTCCTATGGTGCCCTGATTGTTGCATGTTTTGGTGAGGATCTCTTTGACTTTGGAGCTCTCCAAGAAGGCTACTGCAAAGTGGCTCACACACCTCCCCTTTGATCGTTGTGACTGATGAGAAAAAAAAAACACCTTCCTTCATGTTCAGTAGAAGTTTCACAGCTGTTGTCATCAAATTTTGTAGCAAGCAGGCATGTGTCTAGGAGCCCGTTAAATTCATTTATTTGCCAAAAGGGAGGGTGAGGGGTCCCCAACACACCTCGAAAGCCTCCTCCGCCCCTTCAGGACAAATCTCTTTGTATGCCATGGTTGCTGTGCCGAAAACATGGGAATTATTAACCAATTTATTGAATTACACGGTTTGCCCTCTTCACCTTCTTGGATTTGCCAATCGGTCCAGACAATAGTAACATAACACAAATTTGATGTTTCATTTAGGTTTACCCATCCAATCACCAATCCCCTTGTTCCCATATTCACACTTAGGTTTGTCTTGGAAACCATCAAGTAGTCCGTAGCAAGACAGTCATAGATATCGGCAGTGGGTGCGGAGCTGTTCTTTAGCATCAGGATGAGCGGAGGCGTTCAGTTGTAAAGCCAATGGACATCGAACCAGGTAGGGTCACTTGAGGCCACAAGCAGTCAATTCTCCTGTAGTTCGAATCTAATTTTGTGTCTATGTATTGAAAAAATCACCTATTCATGGGAAGTCCCAGTAGGGGATGCACAAAACCTACCTATAATAGTTCCAACCGTTCACTTCTAGGTTTTTGACAAGCCATCCCATAGAAAGAGAAGCAGTCGGTGCGATTTGTCCCATAGGGCCTCATCATAGTTCACCAGATTCACCACATCAGTGGTGTTGGAGGATCTATTTCATATATCGGTCTCTGCACCAGCTAGCACGGGGTCACTGAATGTGGTCATGTGAGGAGCTGAGGTTGACGTTGGTCAGGAGATCCGTGGAGCTGCCCAGGCGAGAGAGAAAGCCACGAAGTCCAGGAAAAGGTTTTTTTTTTGTCCAGAGGTATAAAAGGCTAACACAGGATGTCACCGCCTCAATAAGTCCTCGGACAGTGGTATTCCAGCGAACCAGGCTCTGCGTTTACCACTCACGGTATGTGTGTGCTCTTGTGTTTCGGACCCTCGGCAATGTGTTGTTAGAGAGCGCCTGATCTGACAGTGTTGATAATTGCAGACAACAGGCCCTCAACATTCGTTGGGCCCTAAGAGCATATAAATTTGTCATTAGCTAAGGGTCTGATGAAATTACTAGGCCAAGGAATTACAAGATTAATATATGCTTGTAACTAGAAATTATGAAGTTTATCCAGTGGAAATTTAAAATAGTTTGGTAGTACCAATTGTTTAGCTCAAAACCAGCTAAGCTGGTTGTGCTATTGTGATGCCCATGCGTCTATCTACTAATTCCTGTTGTGTGCCACAATGGACTCTGGCTTTTTTTTTTACGTTGGCGGCCAATCGATCAATCTTTGAGTGATGTTGACCAAAATTGAAAACAAGGGATCATTGACCACTAGGACACTTCTGACCTTGTGAAGGTCAAGGTGCAAAGGTCATTTTAAAGCATCACCAATGCCATTCTGTTCACAACTACAAAGTATCTTCTCTACAAAAAGCATTAGATTGTCTTTGAAACTCAGTCATAATGTTATGGTAGCGCTCTCCTTCAAAGATTGTACACAGATTTTTGATGGAATGCCTGTATAATGCCATTAGATTTAAAAAAGTGGACATTGGTGAAAAGAAAATACCATAGGCCCTAAACGGTCAATACTTTGCAGGAATTAGGACCGAACTTGAAACAATGTCATTGCCCCTGGGCACAAACTTTGACCTGTGACGGTCAAACGGTTAGATTAAAGGGATGAGGGGACTATTTGTTTAAATCTACAAATGCATTTTCTGCTATGAAAAGGATTGGACTGTTTGAATGGCATTCTAATGTTTTCTCACAAAGTGCTTCTTCATGACATGTTCACAAAATTACTGTCATGTATCTGAGGAGTTTAAGGTTGGAAGTTCCATGGAAGTTGACATATTCCATGATCCTTTTCATTTCTCCGATAACCTCGCAATATGTGCGTTCTTTCAAAGTGGTGACTTTGGTAATTACCAGAGAGAGTGAATACAAAACCGTGACGTGCTTCCAAAGGTTAGTGACGCAATAAAAACAACCCTCGGTTTTTTTTCCGCTCTACTGCGTAGATACGCTTAGTATAAAGTATTAGACAAGGTCCGAAAGAACGCGGCACTAGCTGCAAGTGAGATCTGACCTCGCAATCAGCTGTACTGTAGAGGGACCGACTGCATATACCGAAGTAAGTACAAGCCGGGCGAGCGATTGCGCATCACTCGAAAGTGACACTTATATTTCTCGTCTACGGAATTAATTATGGAATACTCCTTCTAAGAGTGAGATGTTGGAAGTACAGAGAGAGATCGGGAAAAATAGATTAGTGAAAACCCAAGGATTTCGGAGAATTTGCAGCGAGGTTGGAGGAGAACGTGTCGACTTGTTAGGTTTAAACGATAAGCCAGATAATACTGTTACGTACTAGCCTAAGGATTACGATTGCTTACAGGGAACGAGTCAACGTACCTACGAACCTGGTGGTTGACGGGGTGAGATCGGAACGGTCCAATTTTATTCGTGAATTTTCTAACTAATCCATGTTACACATTAGAAAGTTTGTCAGATCGGATCCAGACAAGTGTATAAATTATATAGGCCGATCAGCAGTCCTTAAATTCTTGGTTCATTAAGTTGGTTTCTCAACCATTGTGTCAGTAATTTACTTCGGATTGATTTATACAGGCTAGGTCAAAAATCCATAACTAGAGACTGGTCGGATTTGTAAGGGATTCGATCGCCCTGCAAAAAATGACAAAAATGTCAGTTGTTGTCAGAATTACTTCGTTATGATTTATCAAGGCTGGGTCAACCATCATAAACTAGGGCCCCTGGTCGGATCTTCGTAAGGAGTTACTTACGATTGCCACTTGTCAAAAATGACAAATAATGCAGCCTTCTTCCGCCTACCTTTTAATAAGTTAGGCCTAATGTAGTGTAAATTTAGGAACTTCACATTCCACAAACCGAGGTCTTCTTCTTATTCTATATATGTATCGTCGTGTCGTTATGAATGAGGCGGGTATCATAAAATTATTATTGTTTTTTGCTGTGGCCAGAGTGAACCAGTCGAATTGGCTTGTTGACGTGGAATTCCCAACACAAAACGGGAGGAATGTAAGATGGTGGCATTCATCTTATAAGATATTATTTTAATTATAATCATCCTAATACGGTGTAACTTAACATTATTTAATTAAATCACCCAATATTAATAATATTACTTAATAATAATGATCCTGAGTTGTACCCCTAAGTGTTGATTGATTCCCCATATCAGTGCATTGGGTAACGTAGTACACAGTCAATATTTTAGTGGCGTCACTTTAACAGTGGGTACGATGTCCTGTTGGTAAACGAGGGCATGTTCGCCCGTGAGTCAAAAAATTGATTTCCCAAATCGGACGGCGGTGTGTATTGTAACTGTTCAGGTTAAAATTGACAGCGCGAAGATTATACAGAATTGCAGGGGGGTGGATGGTCACAGGTGCCCAGCGGGACGGTCTCTGTTCTTAATTCGTTATTGTTTCGCTCAGGTCGGGATTGACAGGCAAGAAGAAGCCATAAATTTAGGACCAGTCGCCGGTCAGCAACCGGTGGTTCCAAGGAGGCACTCCCCATATATGGAAGTCGCTAAACTATTGATAGGTTAGCGGGGGGGGGAGTGCTGGTTGGTTCTAAAGTTTGTGACCTTGTCGTGACATGGGTTTCGCGCCCAGAACAGAGACTTTCCGCGGGTTCCAGACGAAGGGTTTTGGGACGCGAACATGGATTGCCATGAGTGTCAGACGTGGTGTGACGTTTTGGTTATTAGGGGAGTTACGGCCGTTTTCCGGGGGATAACGGAGCGTAGGCTAAATATCCAAGCTTCACTTGGCGACCTATTGCTCCATAAAATTCCGGAAGATACAATTTTGATGTTTTCTGTTTTTTTAATTAACCTAGCATTAAGCCAAGTAAAAACAGTAATAAAACATGTTGATTGTCTGAATTTTGGAATATAGAGGATGGAGGACTTCTAATTTTTTACTTTTAATTTTTCAAAAGTCAACAAAGACCATATTCAACAATATAGTAAACAAATCCACATACAAAATGACTTATTCTTTTTTATAGAGTGATTGAAAAGTATGTACCTAGTGGGCACAACAAACTGTACCAGAAATGCTTATAGTCATAACATCTGCCAAAGCAGTAGAAATGAATTTTACTCATTAGAACATCTTTGACAAGTTTATACAACATTTTACAGGGATAATGGTGCATTCCAACTTCCCCCAAAAATAAAGCAGGACGGGGACAATTCAACATCTTTATTTTTTCACTTCACCTTATTATGTTAAAAGATGTATTGTTGGTATGCGAGCGTCTCCAACGAACAAGCGACGGCGAATTTTGCTTGACGTCACAATAAAATTTTGTAATGTTGCGGCCACAACTTGGTTTATATCAGAATACATACTCCAATATGATTATATCAATTTATTGGGACAGAAAATGTGTGAATACCCATTTGATTCAATTTATTCTAATTTGCTAGGTGCAGTATATGGTTTACAAATAATTGTAATGACGACCAATCCCTTTTAAGAGCTGCCTTACGGTTGGATATGTTACGTCAACATTTTTTGTTAACTGTTCACACTTGATTTTTTCATACTCTTCGACTGAGAGCCACCATGTTAAATCAGCAAAAATGCCTCAAATTTGATGCACAACTCAGTGCTGATATTCAGGCATAATAAAGCCTACAGTAGCCGTACCTTAGGGCTCTCAAGAATTGTACCCGAAGCCCAAAGAGGCCCATCATGTGCATTCACACAAAAAATGTTTCTCCCTTCACAGTGCTGATGTTAAGTAATAATGATGGAAATAGTCATACCTCATTGGCTATGAAATTGTCGAGTTCACGGACCCCACGGGCCCTACAGCCTATCTACTCTATCCAGGGTGTCAACAATTGTTTTGGGATCCCCAAACAGTCATTCTGTGACATATGTCAATCAAACTTAGACACATGTAATTGCCCATGAGACGGTTTGCCTTGGTGAAAAGTCACAGAGGCAAATAAGCCATTATGTATAAAATTCAAAATGTATCTCCTCTACAAAGTCCATTAGATTTCCTTGAAACTGTGTCATAAGGTCTATGGAGGTGTTGTGGGGACTTGGTATTGGTATTAGTAGATGATACTGGCCAAACGGGCTCCTCGAGGAGCAAGACGACAGGATTGGGTTGGCAGCCCAACATTAACAAATTAGTCCCGTCTCCAAGCCAAGTGTAGATGGTGGCCCACAGCTGTCGTGAAAAGTTTATATCCTCAATGGATACAATGTGAATGGCCCCAGTGCGTTCCAGTCAGTACAGTTATGGTCGAACGGAGTATTTGTAGCAATCTTTGGTTGCCGCAATGGTGGGTGTATGAATTGAGGTTGCGTTGTGCGTGATGACGCAGGACAGGTTGTAAGAGGTGGCTTATGGGCAGGGACAATGACCTAAGCTTGCTTTGTTTAAAAAATACAAAGTCGTCTGGTTTTCTGCGGACGTCAACGGGGATCCAAAACCAGGCTATGACCCATCTGGGTTAGCACACCCAGGGGATCTAGATTGTATAGTTCGCGTTTGTGTGATAAAGCGAGCCGCTCATTTTCTGGACAGTTCTTATCAGGTCTATATTCTTTTGATTAAGGATCCCAGGTGAGGAAGCGTCTCCAACAGCGGTCTGCAAGTGATCTGAGGCCTCAAGCTGGTGTTTGATTACAGGAGTAAAGATTCCTACGGATAAATCCCAAGGATCTGTTAGCTTTACAAAAATGTTTCGATGTTGAGTATTCCAACGAAGGTTGTTTGAAAGAGGAATCCCTAATAAGGATGGTGGTCCACCATAGACAATACTTTGCTACCCAGGTGTCGGGTGGGAGCTACGAGATCTAGCATGAGTTCATGTCATGATATAAAAACATTATCAGTGTTAAAATTTCATTGCCATTTAATCTGACCATTAATGTAACTATTTAGATCATCCTGGAGCATATTCGAATCATCTGCACTCCTCACTTCACGTACAAAACACAGTCGTCAGAAAGAGACGCACAGAGAGCTGATTGCCATCTGGAAGAGATTCATTTAATACAATAGGAAAAGGGAGAGGGCCCAGTCGTTCCCGTGGTACAACCGAGTTGACCTTTGCCCACCCTGATTTCTCACCGCTTACAAAACTCTCGTTGAGTGCGTTGGGAAAGAAGCTTGTTACACAAGTAACTGGTCCTTGTATGGCCACATCCAGCGAGTTTGGAAAGAAGCCGTGTAGTGGCAACAGTGTCAAACGCTTTGGAGAAATCCATAAAAGCCGATAACGGGATTTTATCTCAAGGAGGTTGGCAAGTCTGAAAGGTTTGAGGATTAATTGCGTATCGCAAGAATGAATAGCCACGACGGAAAGCGGTGCTTGTTTATGTGTTTATGAAGAATGATTTCAAGATGACCCCATGATCTGCGAGTGGATAATTTTTTGGGTTCGAGAATTGTACAGATAGAGGTAAGTGAAACTGGGAAGGTAATTAGAAGCATGGTTTATCGCCTTTCTTGAATGGGTGTGAGGTTGCTTGCAACCAAAATTCAGGGACTTCTCCGGTGTTCAAAGATCTAGAAGATGATGGGGGTAAGGGCCGGGGCAAATTCCTAGCCGGGTAAGCTTCAATTCTAGCAGGTTTATCAGTCTGGGCCAGAAGTTTGTGGCGATCCAGGGTCTTTAAACAGCTTTAAGGCGACACCAGTAGTTTCAAAGTAATATTTCCCATGAGCGGAATATTTATCTAGTACAACAGGAACGTCTGGATTTTCTATCGTGAAACGATACAAACTGCTTTATTAGAATATCTGTTTTGCCGCCTTTTCAGCCACCAACCCTCCAGTTCTGCGATAAGGCAGGGATGCAACCGTTTTTTTGTCAACCTAAGGCTCTTAATGAAACCATAAAATTTGGGGGGATTCCACCAAACAAAATTTTTATGTACGTCTATAAGAATTCCTTGAGATTTTATGTGTTCTCTCCTTAATTTACGATATCGTTCACAGCGGAGGTAGTATTTAATCTGCGGTGAGAGTTATAAGCAAGTGTTGAGCCTGTGCATGCGTCTGATCCTGCTATCAATCCATGGAGAGATATGGCGCTTTCTCCAATTGGACTGGGATGAAATGAATCCATTAGCATCCTGTGATGGAGCACAGGAGAACTTCGTTTGGAGAGGGGAGTTCACTGAGACCTCAGAAGTAGAGTGGGAAGTCAAGAACTCTCGGTCCCATCCCTCATGAGCCCGACTTCAGAGCCGCTTTAAACCTTCCAAAATCTGCCCTACGGTTCATGTATACTTTGTCGGTGGTTTGTTGTTTAAGATTGCTTGGTTTAGTGCTACAATATAACGGGCACAGGCACCCAGTCCATGGTCACTGATGCCCGGGCAAGACGCCCAGGATCGACTCCACACCACCGCCTGTCGGCGGTTACGTCGTAGTGTCGGTTCTTTTTTGCAGCGGTTGCAGATGAGGGAACAATATTATATAGTGTGTAGAAGGAAAAAAATCTGATGAAAACAAGCAACTAGTCATTCTTGGACGGATGTGGACCAAACTTGGACCCAATGTCATTGACTCTTGTGATTTCTGAACGTCAACATCAGAGGTCATTTAAAGGGGCACAATATGCCATGTGTGAAATTTTTTTTCCCTCTTAATGCGGCTTCCCATTGATGGGACTAAAGTGATAAAATGTTCATTGACTGCAAGACCTGTTAGCCCATATGAAGATCATTGTCAAAAGCACAACGTCCAGTGCTTCAGACTGCTCCGTGGCCTCAGGATCTGAACATATACAATGTATATTGTACATTGCGTCTTGGACATTTGGTCGCAGTTTGAGCTACAGACCATTGGTGCTCTGTTTTCTCCTGTGACTGAAGGACATGAGTGATGTCTGCTCCGAAGGACAATGTGAGCAATCAGTCAAACATTATAAAACACACAGGCCGAAGTTAACTTTGATGACAAAAATTTGTAAAATCACCGGTATTTTATTTTGTATTTGGAGCAGAAGAAGAAAAAGAAAGTACCTACCAAACCAAAACATCCAAACAAGCGACATCGTATATTTATGTATAACATAAAACAATCACTTCTTTAAAAGGGGTTCTACATCATTAACTAGGGGATTTTCTTTTAAAATTTAACAAAATTTTACTTGCCCAACACTTGCCTATGGCAAGTGGATTCTGGTCAGGGCAAAAGTGACGTTGGGCCATTCAATTGCTCTTAATTAACCATGGGATGTCTGTTCTACAAATTCTTACATTCAGGCACGTGAGAGAATAAAGTTTAGGTCAGGCGCGCAGAATTTATAGTAGACTCACACAATCTGGGTAAGTGATTGGTTATGTTCTGGACCAAAATTGGGCAGTAGTAGTACAATATTTCCTATTCTCTCCTGACCTCTGGGCGTTATTATAAAGTATATTTGCATAGTTCAAACTTGCCTGAAAATGGCAATGATGGATATAACTTGAACGCTGTTTATACATCATGATGCATGATTAATGGGAGCACATTCTCGCAGGGGGGGGACTGTGAGAATTATATACCCCACCTTTTTGGCGATGCTCCCATCAATTGATTTCAACATTTCCACACAGTAATTCTGGTTCAAAGGCCCCATCATTCCCCTCCAACTTTCACCATGGATGTGCTCCAATGATGAATGCTGAACATCAATTTGTTGAGAATTCATTTCTTCTCAGTTGCCATGGAAGCCCTGAAGCTCAACTGATTGCCTTAAATTCCGTCTCCACCATAGCAACCACTAACTGTGACCTCATAGGCAGGAAATTGATAAGCAGTTAGACTTATAACTTTTTCTTCGGAGATGTCCTCTATGGCAGAGGAATTTACAGACCGGATCGGGGAGGCGAATGGCTTCCCTATCTGAAATCGGAGGGGAAGGGGGGGACAGTTTCATCGGTGATCCAGGAAGACTGTTTTACAAACATCCACTTAAGAAAAAGACTAAGGAGGGGTTTTTGAGACTGATCTCCAAGCGTTGCCCCTGCGGAAAAACTATGGCTCCTCCGTGGGTAGTTGGAATGGTCTCAATTAGCCACAAAGGGTCATTGTTGATGCGCCCATGTGCGTATCGTTTTATATTAGTCATTTTGGTGCGCGCGTTCATTGTTGGGGTGTGCTAGTGAGAAGGTTTGCGTACGCATTGTGACAATGGAATCGGGATTATATTCCACGCGTATGTAGTTGGGTGTTGTTTTTGGTATGGCATTTTGAAGGATGGTTGGCATGGACCGGATGCGGAGGAAGATTTTTTTTGGATCTGGTGTGGTCGGCTTGAGTGAGGGGACGTCTCTTGGAATCAGTGTTGTGTTGTGTTGACGTGTTAGTAGTGTTTGAAGTTTCGTTTGAACGGTCATGCTGATTTGAGGGAAGTATTTTATGATAATTCTATTGATTATTAATCTGCTGGCCAGTCAGGACATTTCTTATATTTTATTAATCATTAAATCTCCAATGTGAACTACAAAATTGAGGGGTGGCGAACATGGGGGGCAATTATATGGCAGTTAACATTAAATCGGACGATTTCTATTTATTCATTGTGTTTGTACAAATCCGGTCGGCCGTTCCCGAATCTCCACACCTTGGAAAAGGTAGTCCACTCGCCGCGATGCAGTAGGTCGTATAAGCCTGGAAATTTACCGAGTTATTTCCGGGACGCATTGGAGGGCAACCCCGGAATTCCCCGGAATTTCTAATATAGGTTATGTCGTGAGTGTCCATGGAGGTGGCCAGAGGTCATAAGGTATGGTAACAAATACTCCTGTTCAAGATGCTTGGAAACTCTTCCAAATAGTGATGAGACGGAAGTCACGGAACTAGTGTTCAAACGATCATGAATTATCGGATAATACAATTTACTGATATTCATTTGAACGGACTGATTCCTACCAGGGATCCAGAATAAGGGATCAGAGTCCAGGGGTAACTTTCAAAGAAGAGCCCCTGGTTCGTGAAATGGGCCATGGGACCAGGGGTTATTTTGGTAGACCAGAGGCTTGATACTTTCTCAACTTCTGCATTGAGGAGCACCAGGGCGTCAAATGAGAAAATCACCCCAGAGGTATAAAACCTAGCCACATGATTATTACTACACTGGAGCATAAGTCTGCCAACAAAAAAACATTTGCTTGCATTATTAGTTCGTCACCTAATGTGGATTGAGTTGAAAGACCCCAGGGGCTATTTGCACCCCCCCCCCCCCGAAAAGAGCCCCTGGTTCAACACTCAATAGGCCCCTACTTATCGTGAAAACCTGATTCCTAACTTCTAAGTTGTCGGTACGGCACACAGCCTTTACGCCAGATGATATTATATCTGCTAATCATTCATGACTATGTTCGAAGTTTAGTTATAACGGTGCCTCGCTCACCGAAAATTTTCATACAGGCATACGGTTGTGACTGAAGTTGAAGGACAAGTGCAGGAGAAATTATAGAGAGTGTATAGAAAGCTAAGTAGTCAGACTACTAAACCCGATGTCCATACGACTTTCCATACAGGGTTAGATGCCTTTGAAGTTGTGATGGGTAATGCCACAAGACCAAAGCTTCATCATGCAATATAAATGATGTAACACTTGTACAACCCTGCAGACATTCTTGGTTTTCTATTAAAATGTAAACAGACATTTCACCTTTGAAATAAAAGAAGAGGATCGCCTTTTGTATGGGGGTAGGTGTTGATACTTAGTGAGGAGAAAGGCACAGAACTTCTGCCGGTAATGAGTGACACAATGAAACAAGAATACGGACATATGGAACATCATGCAATAGGGATTGTGCAATAGGGAGTCCCCCTAATGTCTCTTGTATAACGAACCATATTTGAAGGCCAAACTCCACATAGGAACATCCTATGGAAATGGGATTGGACCTATTGATATAATTCATTCCCCACGAATATCTATTGTATTCACATGGTGATGCTATGCTCCACTGATTGATATGCTGAAACATCAATTGGTTGAGAATTCCATTTCTTTCCTTCAGTTGCCATGTGAAGCCCTGAAGCTCAACTGTGCCGTAAATTCCGTTCCACCATAGCAACCCACTACTTGTGACCTCATCGGCCAGGAAATTGATACGCATTCGACGTTATTACTCTTCGTAGATGGTCCCCCCTCTATGCAGAGGAATTTCACAGACCGCACAGCCGAATGCCCTTCCCTAATCTGAAATCGGAGAGGGAGAAGGCCGTTTAACATCGTGATCCAGAAGCTGTCTTAGAAACATCCTCCCTTAGAGAAGACTCAGGAGGGTTTTGAGACTAGATCGTCCAAAGACTTGCCCTGCGGGAAAACTAATGGCTTCACTCCGTGGGTATGTCCTGGAATTGTCAAATAGAGCCCATAGGGTCATGTGTTCTTGTGTGCGATGCGCCCATTTGCGTAATCGTTTTAATATTATTGATTTGTGTCGCCCCCACGCGTTCCTTGTTGGGTGTGCGTGCGAAGGTTTTGCGTACGCATGTGCCAATGACTTGGATGATAGTCACAGACTTCATGTTTAGTTGTGTGTTTTGGTTTGGCTATGAATGAGTTTGGACCGGATGCGGAGAACGATTTTGGATGCTGGTGTGTTACGGTGAGCTGAGGGGACGTCTCTGGAATGCAGTCGGTGTGTTGACTGTTTAGTAGTGTTTGAAGTTTCGTTTTGACCAGGGTCACTGCTGATTTGAGGGAGTATTTATTAGAATTCTATTTGCTAATTGATTAATCTGCCTGGCCCAGTCAGACATTTCATTCTATTTTATTAATCATAAATCTCCAATTTGACTACAATTGTTATGGGGGGCATTGGGAAATTATATGGCAGTTAACATTAAATCGACGACTATTTCTATTTATTCAAATTGTGGTTTGTACAATTCTCGGTCGCCTTTCCCGAATCTCACATCCTTGGAAAGTAATCCACTCGCCGCGATGCCTTCTGCACGCTTAAGCCGGAATTTTGATTGGGGTGGCCATGGTTAGGGTCCTCTATAACACTAACAAAGGGAAGGGGTGTCCCCCTCCCCTTTGGCAAATTTTTGCATTTTTTAGGAACCCTCAGATGAAATCTTGTTAAACATTTGCCATCATTTGAATCATTTTTTCCTATAACAAAAACTCTTGTTCTTGAGAAGTGGTCAATTTTCTATTTCCCACGGTGGCTTCATATCATAGGCGCTCAAAGACTCTTCCATTTTTCTGGGGTAGGGGAAAGAAAATGTTCCCCAATCTTGAAAGACAGCCGCATGAGGGGAACGTAAACTACCCATACTACCGCGCGCGAAAAAAATGCTTTTTTGATTGAAAATTCGCTCCTGAATTTTCGCGTTCCGTCTGAATTTGATGCATTTTTCTTCTTCATTGTATATTCGGTCTCAATTTTTTGCTCCTTTTCGGCTCCCTCATTTTGGACAAATGAATCACGCTTGGTATGAATTTGAGCGGGTTGTCCTACGCTCGCTCCCCACTCTTAATGGCCCATGTCCTCAGCTGGCCAGGTGCTAAGAGCCACAGCATCAACCATTGCAATAATCTAAAAAATCTAACTAATTTGGCCGAATCTCAAATAGTTATTATCGGATTGTATTAAAAGCAGACACAAAACGCCAACGGCTACTACTGCGCAGAAGCACCATTCTTTTTTTTGGGCATGCGTCGGATATCACCTATGATATTCCCTATGGCGTACGGGGGTCATATTCTGGGAGGGGTTTCTCATCCATTTTCGCCACTGTTTTTTCTGCCCGAACTTCATGGAAGGGCACTAGTTTTCCCCCCACCCCACACCCCTTGCACCCCCCCTATGTTTGTTGGATATTGCGCCACCACAATTGAAACTATTCAAGCAATCTGACTGGGCATGATGACAGGCGTGAACAACATATTGACAAATTTTTTTGGATGGGTATCGATCGACCACCCCCCCCCTCGCCCCTTGTATGCCAATGCTGCTATGATCACAGAACTTGCCGCAACTCCAAATGGTTAAAAAATGCGTATTTATAAGGGGTACTACTGCGCAGCGAAGCACGACAAACTTCCATTTTGCACACTTTTGGATATACCACAAAATTGGGCTGTCAGAGGAGAATTCTAGCAATCTGACTAGCAAATGATGAAAGAGAGAGCCGCATAAGGTCAAATGTTGTTGTCAATTAAGTGAAAAAATTGAATTTTTTTTTTTTTTTTTTTGGGGGGGAGGGAAATTCGATTGGGGGGCAAATCAGACCCCGTCCCCCCCCCCTCTGGCTACCCCAATGGCAGTCTGGGTCGTACGGGCCTGTACAATTTACCAGCCGTTCCTTTTCGGGATGCCCTGAGAGCAACAACCCGTAATTTTTTACATATGGTTTATGTCGTGAGTTTCCATGGAGTGGCAGAGGGTCATAGGGTCTGGTAACAATACTCCTGTCAAGCATTGCCTTGGAAACTCTTCAAATATGATGGAGACGGAAGTCACGGAACTAGTGATTCACAAACGATCATGAAAATATCGGATAATACCAATTTACTGATTATTCATTTGATAATCGGACGATTCCTACCCGGCGATCAAGATAAGGGATCAGAGTCTCAGGGGTTTACTTTTCAAAAGCACAGCCCCTGGTTCGTGGATCTGGCATGGACCCAGGGTTATTTGGTAAGGACCAGAGCCTCTGATCACTTCCTCAACTTCTGCATTGAGGATGACCAGGACTACAAATTAGAAAATCAACCCCAGGGGCTATAAAACCTTACTCACATTCCGTATCTACCTACACGGGAGGCATCAGTCTGCTACAAAACATTTGCTGCATTTATAGTTGGCCCACCTAAATGTGACTGAGTGAATACCCCCAAGGGCTATTTTGCCCCCCCACCCCCCTCCACCCCCCCCCCCCCCCCCCGAAAGAGCCCCTGTTTCCAACCATCTCAATAGCCCCTACTTATCGTGACCCTGATCCTACTATATTTGTCTGTACCAGGCACACAGCCTTTCCGCCATATGTAGTATCTCTGCTAATCCATTCTACTATGTTCGAAGTTTAGTATACGGTACCAACCACTATCGTTCACCGCATAATTTATCATCCATTCCCTACGGTTGTGACTGTAGTTGAAGGACCATTGCAGGAGAAATTATAGAGAGGCTGTATATGAAAGCTGGAGATAAACTAAGTACGTCAGACTAAAAACCCGATGTTCTACACTTTCCATTACCAGAGATTAGATGCCTTTGAAGTTTGTTGCATGGGTATGCACAGAACCAAAGCTTCTCATCATGCAATGATAATTGATGTCATACTTGAACTACCCTGCACATATTCTAATTAAATGTAACATACATTTCACCTTTAAAAGCAAAAAACTAAGTCTATTAAAGAGGATCGGTGTAGTGGGTAATATGTTGATACTTTAGTGAGAGAAAGTCAACAGAACTCCGGCAGGGATAAGAGTTAACACAATGAAACAATGATACGTAACATATGTAAAAAAAAAACAAAAAAACTCATGCATATAGGTATGTCAATAGGGGATTCCCCTTCTATTTCATCTTGTATAACGGACCATATTTGAAGGCCAAAACTCCCATAGAAAAGCCTATTGAAATGGGATTGGACCTTGATTATCATTTTCATTCCCCCCGATATCTATTGTATTAATCTGCAGTTGTCCTTCAATGATGGCAGGAACCAAATCATCGGAAAGCCCACATTGCAAACAACGAAAACTCATGAAGAGTTGCAAACGGTGATCTTCAGTCGCCCCAAGATCTAGTGCTAATATTGAAATGTGCAATGTTAGTCAAAACGTATTGATCAGTGAAATGCACTGACATTCGTTCCTTCAAGCGCTTTGGGGTTGGCATCATAATATTGTGTGATAGTCATTGGGGATTTGCTGTGAGATTTGAATAGATTTGGAATTCTATAACGTTTATAGCTCATACCATTCTGATGGCATTAGCTATCTACCCGCCATCTATCCAGTCTGTTAAACTTTTGCCCTCTCAATATGGTAGTTTCCTAGCAAATGTAGACCAAACTTGGAATACAACAATGTCATTGGCCCTATGGTTCAATGTCAAAAAATTAAAACATGGGGCCATGAGGAACTATAACTTATAAACTGCAAAATCTGTTGAATGCTTTTTGTCTCCGCCTGAACTTTGTTAAGGGAGAGACATAGTGGTCCTTTGTTGTGTTTGTCTTTCTGTCCGTATATGGGTTGTCGATCTCCTCCTGAACCGTGAAAGGCCATCATGCTGGGACCTTTTGGTGAGTGCGCCTTCGTTACGAGTTGCCTATGTGCAACACTTTTCGTCCCCGAACCATACGCATTTGCCATAAATTTGCATTTTACTGAAAATTGGCCCAGAAGCTTGTGTCAAGAATTCTCTTGAGCGGGAGATGCACTGCTGTGATATGCCGTTTGGAGTATATAACAACTATGAAGAGTACACAACTGATTAGATCCTGGCATGATATATGCTATGGAGTATAGATACCTATGAAGAGTACACAAACTGATTGGATTCCTGGCATTATAGAATCTAATTAAGGTCTTCTCTTTGTTTCGTTTGATTTTTGACGAAACTCGGTTGAGCATGGTTCATCTCTAGTCCCAATGAATTTAAACAGTAGGGATAGGTCACCAAAGGTACTTTATATATATAATAATATTGCTTTACCAGCGAATTGCATAATTTATGCAGATTTTAAAGTTGGTTGAAATCTCATGAAACTTGGTATGGAGATGGTAACACCTCGATCCTGATATTTAACACAACAGTGCAAAGGTCACTCCAATAGCCATTTAAATGGTGTCTTTTTCTACAACCCCAACCATCCCGTTATTGCAAATATCGATTCTGATTGGCTAATCCCAATCACTAGCGACTATTATTTTTTCAATACCGTCGCTGTTCAAGAGTGGACCCAACAGCGAATACTTGCTCGATTTGGGTCATAAGTAAACGCAATACTTTTCGAACGCGAATGTAAGGTTTGCGTGAGTCCTTTGGAATTATAGGTTTACACGCGCAGATCCGCTTTCCCAGTATACGCGCTCTTCAGAGGGCGCACTGCCTCAACCGAATACAAACGAGAGGAAACGACGCGACGCTCGTTGCATTGGAGAATGCATGTTTCACACGCGCAGAACCCTCCGGTTGGCATAAGTGTTTTTGTATGCGTCTCCGTGGAGGTACGCACAGCACGCATGCCAATCTCGTGTATGGTACGCAATGCAATTTACTTCGATTGAACCAAAGCAATAGACCCTAGCCTGCTTATTTACTGGTTAGAGATACAAAGAGCTAGATTCTAGAGATATAAGATATCTAATCGTTGGTACTTCTTGATTTGCGGGTTGTCGAGTAGGAATAAACTACAGCAGGGTCGATCTTACTGGGTTCATAAAACAGTCTCGACTCTGACTTTAGTTTAATAACGAACACGGTGCCGCCTCGATCTCGTTATTTACCTAAATTCAGGAGTCTCGGAGGTTTATTCACCAGTAAAAAGTCTCCCAGTGTAGTTTATCCCATAATAATTTGCATGAATTATGCATTTTCGAAAGTTTGTTGAAAAGGCCAAAAACAACTTGAAATGGTTGCAGCTAGGATGCTCGTAGAGATTTGGTCATGGTAATTTGGGGGTTAGGATCAAACCAATCAGAAGGTCAAAGGTCAATCTAAGGAAAATGTGCCTATTTTAAGTTACAGGGCAAAGAAGTAAAAACCGCGATTTTGGATATGTGATCGAGTCGTGTGCCACAAGACGCAAACCCAACTCCCACTTTGATCTGACAAATGTCTTCAAGTTAAAGGGGAGCCAAAGGTCAATTTGATACCTATTGGACCATAACCACAGGGCATGCGTGTAGCTGATTACATAATACTTTTGGGGTTGGGTGCAAATGGTGCATCGCATGGAGGCAAGCATTTTCCATAAAAAGTGTCCGTCATGTCAATCAAAGGTCATTCTAGGTCACATTATGGACCAAAAACTGCCAAATGATAACATTTCTACAACAGGGCTTACAGACTGTGGAATTACCCTATATAACCGATATAGCCTCAGGCCACAACAGTTTATGTATTAAACTAATGCAGAAACAATGTAGGAGTGCACCCGATGGTGCCAGCAGCCTGAGGGGATAGGTTGACACCTGCAGGATTGGAGCCTAATAGATGGCCCATTTCACTTGGAGGAGGGGAGCCAAAGGTAGCTGTGAGACAGGGGGAGTGAACTCCCTAGGAGTGCAAGGGATGACTGTACATATTGCAAAATGGGCTGAAAAACACAGCTATAGAGTTGTTGGAAGTAGTGAAGACTATGTATATAGATATATATATATAAAGGGCATAATCTTGGAGGGTGACATTGAGGGAGATATAGGGACAAACTTTATTAGATTAGGGACCAGTATCCACTATGAGCTAGTGGGGCATAGGGTCTGTTCACCTTGTTTGGACAATACAGTTAGATGGAGGAACTAGTAAATCAGTAAATTATTGCGTTTATAATTGAGAAAGTACAGGTAGGTAGGATTTTGTTTACTAGTTGGGTTACTAGTGATTTTGGCAAGCCCTAGAATCTACAACACAGGACTGGTTTGTGAATCTGTGAACTACGAATACTTACCCTTATCGACCAGGCACCCCCCCAAGGGCCACCAAGTGTCTGGCATTCTCACATAGTACCGGGTTGGCAACCCCATCGCCCTCTCGTTTTTCAGGCTAGGCGTCCTGCATTCTAGAGGGGTTTACCCCACGCGATGCTGCGGAGCCTGCGACGCCGGAGAGGGGAAGGATGGGTGGGACTGTCGTATAAGGGGTAAGT
>JAODTK010002595.1:0-11251 GCA_026419785.1 Sclerodactyla briareus
TAAGGGATCCTGCTTTTCTCTAGAGTGTGCATGCCTGCAAATCCCGTTTTCCAACAAACTTATTTATGCAAGCATGCTCGCGGCATTGATTTTTCGATTAATGTAATTGTTGAGGTCAGTTTAAATCAGGACAAATGTGGTCGGAATCCAAACCTTCCTTCGATTGTTTTCGTTCTGACCTTTTTCGGTCAGAAAACACAGTAAGGCCTTTCCGACGTACTCGACGTCGCCGATCTACAACAAATAGTCCAACGTTCTCTAGCATACGACACTGTTCGTTTTTCTCATGTGAATATTATATGATTGCTGTTTGCTCATCATGTGAGAGCAATGCGGTCTAATCTTTCTTAAATTCGCCGAATCTTACATCATTTGATGAAATGTTCCCTCCGGCTGTTTATTTCAAAACATAATATTTCCCAATACATTTCAGAGGTCGTACCGTATATTGATAGTATTAACGGTAGCCTGAAATCTGATTTCCACCGATCCTGCCAGGTAAATAAATTGCAGAAAAAGGTCGGAAAATGGCTGGCCCTGCCTCTGCCCCTACTTCAGGTAGCGGACCTCCATTAGACCCCATTTACGTAATACACTAAATTGCCCCCCCCTTCCGTTATCGGTCCCTGGATCCGCCTACGTGGAGGCCCATGCCGCCATTCATTTGAAAGCATAGTAGTGTATCATCACAATGGCAAACTTACAAATTACCATATGTTACCGATTACTTTTTCAGCTAGAGGAGCTTTAAGTTGGCGGATGGACTTTCACTTACAAAACTAATTCTGTCCGAACACACAGTTTTTGGTCCAATTCTCCTGTGAAGGTCAATTGGTTAAAATATAACGAATTCCCACCACATAATTCACACCATTGTACTTCAAATATGCCCTTTCATTGCAGAAAACAAACCCATCAATATCATTAGTAAGAGAAAATTGGTTCCCACAAACAGTTTTTAGGCACTATTTTTTGAAGTTAGCATAAATCCTCGGCGTAGGAATCTCGTAATGGGCGTCCCGCTAACCTGTAGTGGAGGGTCGAGGCGTTCCATTGTGCACCAAATTTGCTGTGTACAGGAAAAGTCAAACCCATACCACAAAAACCTTTGGTTTCCCATCAAGATAAGTTAAACTCCTCAAAACATGCAACTCTCACAAATGTTCTTCTTCACAGGGTACAAATTGTACTTGGAGCCTATGTGGTTGAAATATCTCACATTGACTACTTGCCCCTATATAATTTCCTATCATTGGGTTCAGTGTTAGTATAATGGTGTGCCCTCACTGTTCCTTTTTTTTTACATTCTGACATTGGATCAAGGCCAAGCTACTGAATACCATCTCAATGTATTTGGTAGATGGTCTAGCTGACGACATCAGCCGATGGGCGAGCTGCTGGTCCCGCCATTAGTTGTCAGGTGAAGAGGGGAACCCTATCACTATCCTGACTCTACCACCTGGAAAACTTGGAATGACTCCTTGTCCACCCAGGCGTAATACCCAGGAGCCACTAAATATCGAATGGAACGATATATATTGAATAGGACCCACGTGGGTCGGGTTGAGCAACTCCAAGACTCAGGAAGTAAGAGAGCCAACTTCTAACAATGACGCCAATCCCAAGCACACAAGTACAATACCAGCAATGGTCCAGAGCGGTCATGAGTCTCCAGGGAAGTCGGTGGGGGGGGGGGCAAGACCGAAGACTGCCCCTTCTACTCTGAAAAGAGGAAATGTGCAGATCTTCCTATCTTTGTTTTTTCATTTTAAGAAGCCAAGGAAGTGAGGTACAGAAACGAGGGTCATGTCCGCCTAACTGACGATTTATGAAACGTTTCACCCCATAAGGGTAGGGATGTAACCTGTAGCCAAGATTTAAGACATCCAACCAACCTGGCTCTCCTTAATCCGGCAGGCTAATCTTCAAACGCGCCCCTGCTCCTCTGAACTTACTCTAGTTGGCCGGTTTATTCAAGTCAACCGTTGGGAGGATGCGCGGTTATCCCCACTTTTTTCATGGTTGCCAAAGAGGGAGAGCGGGTCTAACTCTTCCATTTGATAGGTTATGTGCCATTTCAGGAGGAAGAAAATAGCAAAACACTCTCTGTACCTCCACTGTGACTAAACTGCTTACGCCTCAAATACTGATGTTGAAGACCATCCCCACCCCCCAATGTCTGGTTCAGCCAGTTGTCATGCTGGGACAAAGTTTAGCGAGCCGGGAGACATGCAGTTTGGCCCAGGACTGAGACCCGTCTGATTTAGGTAGGGCCCTCATCAGTAGGTCCAACTGAAGCAGATAGGCCTCGCAATGTTTCAGTGGCTACATACACTATAGTGTATAACGTTAGGCTGTAGGAAATTCCTACCACGACCTCTACTCACCATTTGCAACAGTAGCACATGGACTAAGTACATGGACCAAGCCTTCAAACTGCATGTCAATTACAAGCTTGACTTGGATTCCCAGCCCCTCTGTGCGACGCTCTCCCGGACGCTGAACACTGGGCTTTCGATGAGTTTTTGCATATAACATTCATGTACTGGTAGTCGTGGCACCGGTACTGAGTAGTAGCCTTCAAAACGCCCACCCATAGCCCTAACCCGTCTGTTAGGAAGACGGGCGCTGGCTTAAATATTTATCCCCACTCAGGAGAAGGCTTGGGACACTCAGACGTTGCCATATCTGGTCTTGTGACAACTCTTCCCTCATTATTGCTCATGTTTTGCATCCGTAATCAATCTCATGTGCAAAGATACCCTACGGGTGGTATTCCAGTATATCTTTCTGACTTAAAGTATTGATTTTGACACATTTGCAAATTCCCGAAAAAAAAGGGTGTCCGATTTGCTCTCCGGCTACTCATATCGTTAACAAAACTTCACAGGCCTCCTGCAACCATAAACTGGTGATATGTAATGGTAGCCTGCAAAGGACTCACACTGACAGGCCTAGTTGTGACAATAAACAGCTTTTTACTGATGCCCTTGCACAAAGTACAAAAACGGCTGAAGGTTCGCCAAAACTGCCGACTCAGCGATTTTGACCCCTGGAATCGTGTTTCACCCCCACGGTAACCACTCAATCGCGAATTTGCCCGACTTCAACCCATTTCTTGGAGATACCATCACGCCAAGTAAATCTGGCCATGCTTCAACCTGTAGGGCCTACCAAGAGGAAAAATCAAAATTTTCATCTATAGGTAGCGACCTCCATTAGACTCTCCAATTGACTTACACTAAATCCTCCGTTTAGCGGTCCCTGGACCTTGTGTGCCCTACTGGAGGCCCATGCAGCCATTCATTTGAAAGCAGAGAAGTGTATCATCAATGGCACTTACAAATTACCATAGGTTTACCGATTACTTTTTCAGCTAGAGGAGCTTTGAAGTTGCGATGACTTTACTACAACACGTTAATTCTGTCCGAACACCAGTTTTTGTCCAATTCGCCTGTGAAGGGGTCAATTGGTTCCATCAATAACTGAATTCCCACCAAATTCCCACCATTTGTACTTTCAATATGCCCTTTCACGTTGCGAAAAAACAAACCCATCAGATATCATTAAGTAAGAGCACTGGGTCCCACAAAGTTTTTAGGCACTACTTTTTGAAGGTTAGCAGAAATCTCTGCGTAGGAAATCTCGCTAATGGGACGTCCGCTCCTGTATGGAGGCGAGGCGTTCAATTGTTGCACCAAATTTGGCTGGTGTTACAGGAAAGTCATACCCATACCACAAACAAATTGGTTCCCATCACGATAAGTAAACTCCTCCAACCTGCACCTATCACCAATGTTTCTTTCACAGGTCAATTGTACATTGGAGCCTATGGTTGTGAAATAGCTCACATTTGACTTTGCCCTATATAATTTCCCTATCATTGTTCCGTGGTTAGTATAATGGTGTGTCCTCAATGTTCCTTTTTTCTTTACATTCTGACACTTGGATCAAGGTCCACAATCTACTGAAATACAATCTCAATGTATTTGGTAAATGGTCTAGCTGACGACATCAGCAGATGGGCGAGCTGCCTGTCCCCAGCCTATATGTTTGTCAGGTGAAGCATTGGTAAAACCCTATCACTATCCTGACTCTAAACCTTGGAAAAAAGTGGAATGACTCCTTGTCACCCAGGCGTAATACCCAGGTGCCAAACACCTAAATATCGAATGGAAACGATAGATATTGAAGAGGACCCCCGTTGGGGGTAGGGTTTAATCAACTCCAAGACATCAGGATGAAGAGCGGCCCAAACTTCTAACAATGACGACGATCCCAAGCACACAAGTACAATACCAGCAATGGTCCAGAGCGGTCATGAGTCGCCAGGGAAGTCGGGGGGGGTGGGGCAGGACATAAGCTGCCCTTCTACTCTGAAAAAAGAAATGCAGATCTTCAGTTTAATTTAAGAAGCCAAAGGAAGTAGGGACCGACGAGGTCATGTCCGCACTAACTAACGATTTAGGAAACGTTACACAGAAGGGTAGGGATGTAACCTGTAGCCAAATTTAAGAAATCCAACCAACCTGCTCTCTGTAATTCCGGCAGGCTAATCTCAAACGCGTTGTCCCTGGCTCCTCTACCTTACCGAGTGGCGGTTCTTAAAGCAACCGTTGGGAGGATGCCGGGTATCCCACGTTTTCATAGTTGCAAAAAAGGGAGAGCGGGTCGACCTCTTCCATTTTAATAGGTTACTGTTGCCCATTTTCAGGAGGAAATGAAAATAGCAAAACCGCCTCTGTTGGGACTTCCCCGTCCACTGGGACTAACATGCTTACCGACTCAAATACTTATTGGAAGACCATCACCACCTCCCGCAAGTCTGTTTCTCCAGTTGTCATCGCGGGAAAAAGTTAGCGAGCCGGGAAATGCATTTGGCCCATAACGAGACTGTCTGATTAGGTAGCCCCTCAATCAGTAGGACAACTGATGCAGATAGGCCTAGCAATGTTTCAGTGGCCTACCAATACCACTATAGAGTATAGCCGTTTAAGGCTGTAGGAATTCCTAACCACTGACCTAACTCACCATTGTCACAGGAACATGGCCTACACGTACATTGACACCAGCCTCAAACTGCATGTAAATGACAACTTGGAACATTGGATTCCCAGTCCCTATGTGCGACGCCTCTCTCTTGGACGCTGAACACTGGGCGTTTCGATGAGTTTCTGCCTAGAACAAGTTAATTGTACGGGTAGTAGTGGCACCAGTATGAGGTGTAAGCCTTGCAAAGCACACCCATAGCCCTAACCCGTCTGTAGGACGACGCGGCTTAAATATTTATCCCCACTTCGAGAAGGCTTGGGACAATCAGACTTTGCCATATCTTGTCATGGGAAACTGCTTCCTAGTAATGATTGCTCATTTTTGCATCCATAATCAATCACATGTGCAAGATTAACCTACGGGTGGTATTCCAGTTATCTTTTCTGACTTAAGTATTGATTTTTGGAACACATTTTCAAATTCCCGAAGTCCGATTTGGCTCTCCGGCTTAACATCATAGTCACAAAACTTCCAGGCGACTGCATACACATAAACTTAGTGATATGTATGGTAGCCTGCAAAGGACCACACTGACAGGCTAGGTGTGCAATTAACACTTTTTTACTTATGCCTTGCACCAAGTACACAATCGGCTGAAGGTTCGCCAAAACTGCCGAATCAGGAACTTTGACCCCGCTGGAATCGGTTTCATCACCCCCGGTAACCACTCATCGCGAATTTGGCCCGACGTCACCCATTTTCCTTGTAGATACCATCACGCCAAGTAAAATCTGCCATGATTCAACCTTGTCGGGCTACCACAGAGGAATCAAAATTTCTCTATAGTTAGCGGACCACCATTAGACTCTCCATTGACTTATCCACTAAATGATTGCCTTCCGTTTGCGGCCCCTGGATCCTTGTGTGCCCGACTGGCCCACTTGAGGCCCTGCCGCAATTCATTTGAAGCGAGAAGTGTATCATCAATGGCACTTACACATTACCATAGTTGACCGATTATTTTTTCAGCTAGAAGGAGCTTGAGTTGGCGATGACTTCACTACCTTAATTCCTGTTCTGTCCGAACACCGTTTTGGTCCAATTCTCCTGTGAAGGGTCAAATTGGTTAAAATATACCTGAATTCCAACCAAATTCACACCATTTGTACTTTCAAATCTCCCTTTTTTCATTGCAGGAAAAAACAACCCATCCAGATATCAATTAAGTACAGAAAAAACTGGGTTCCACACAGTTTTTAGGCACTATTTTTTGAAGTTAGCAGAAATCTCTGCTTGATATCGCTATGGGCGTCCGCTACTACCCTCAAGTATTGCGGATTAGTGTTACGCCTCCAGTCCACTTAATTTATAGGTCAGTGGGTTCCGAGCTACAACCCATTGGTGGCTCTAATTTTCTTTGTTCCCACCGTCCATGAATAGCAGTTTTCTAGGATTCTGCGCATTGTCCAGTTTTCCCATTACCACGGTACACAACGGCGATAGCACTGTGGGTGATATTTACAAGATACGGCGTCCATGGTATACTAAATTGTTATAAAGGACAGTTATGACGATTGTTAGAATCTAAGGAATCTATCTCCTCTCCCTGACTGTCAGTTATTCGCTGAAAAATAGCACGTTAGAATGGCTAGAATGTTCCAGAGTACCACTGTCGAAGCAGAATCGAGAGGTATCTACCTCCTTTATAACTATAACGCCGTAAGCCTATCTTTTGCAATTGCGTTCGGCGTCAGCTATCTATAGCATAGTCATATCATTTGAACCCAATGTCAGCACTGTGCAACAAAATTCGTAAGAGGATAAGCATTTTGCGTAATTCCACATGATGGGCCCTAGGGCCCACACTGGGCCCTGGGACCTAAATTCCTGGGCACCATCGATATCGGCAATTGGACCACCATTATGAACTAACTGGCACTGTGCAACAAAATTTTGTGGAGAATACATATTTATATGATGGGCCTGGGCCCAAACTGGGCCTTGAGCACAGAATTTCCGAACACCTCCAATGTCCCCTCTATTCAAGACGGTTATAATATGTAACTTTGGAGAACATCAATTGAATCGTGTGGAAGGGGGAGAAGCTTCAAGTACCATTGTGTTGAAATTTCATAAAAGTGGGCCCACGGCCCAAGTGGGACCTTAGAGCAAAAATTCCTGAACCCCCCAAATGTCCGGCCGATAAACTATCATTATGACCGAATGTCCGCACGGTGCACTAAATTTGTAAGAGGAGATTAAGCATTTTGCGTAATTCCAATGACGGCCCCAGGGCCCACACTGGGCCTTGTGACCTTAATCCCTGGGTGCCCTTGAGGACAGCTATCAGGCCACCATTATGACTGAACAGCAGCACTGTGAACAACATTTGTGGTAGAAACACGATTTTGTGGTATTCATATAATTGGCCCAAGGGCCCAACTGGGCCTTGAGTCACAAATTCCCGAACAACCCCCTATGGCCCTCCACCCAAGGTACATTACGTGTAACGTTGAAGAGCATCAATTGAATCTTGTGGGAGGATATGCATTTCAAGTAATATTGTGTGAAATTCCCACAAATGGACCCTCGGGCCCAAATGGGACATTGGACCGAAAATTCCTGGAAGAAACCACCCCGAAGGTAGGCCTGTTAGACCATTATGATGACCAAACATCAGCACTGTGCACACCAAATTTGTAGGAGGAGATACATTTTGAAATTTTACAATAATGGCCTAACTGCCCCTTTAATGATCCTTTGACCATTGACCTTCAAAGTCAAACATGTCCCATGGGTCAATAAACATTGTATCCAAGTTGGTCGACATCCATCACGATGACTGTTTGGGGGCCAAAAAAAGCAAATGGGTTGACACACTGGATAGATAGATTTATAGATAGATAGATAGATAGATGATAGATAGATAGATATATAGATAGATAAATAGATAGATAGATAGATTAGATAGATATAATAGCGTGACATTCAGATTCCAATATCCAACCAGGATAGCTGGTTGGAGCTAAAACTACAGAGTTCTAGGCAAGCATCATTCATTTGTGAAGGTAGATCACATAATATGCCGCATCATTTCGAATGAACTAATAAACATCCTAAGCATCTTGATAACGGGCGTAACATGACACGACAGTAATTAGTTTAGTTTAGTTCAATTAAGTGATTAAGGTGTCAGAAGGACTAATCCTCATAAACGACATCCCAGGAAAGAAAAATTTAACCAAACTCCAAATACTTCTCACCGTGATTCCTACATAAATCAAGACTTTCTTGAACGCATTTCACACTCTAGAAAACAATATTTACAGGAAGACAATTCCACTCATAATCACTCTCTGCGAGAGGAATTTTACGAGTGTCCATGCTGCAGCGCTTGCCACGAAGTTGAGACAGGGCCTCTATTTGCCGTAACATCGGAAAATTCAAAGAAGTTGTGGAAGGACAGGGGCATTGAGTCCAGGACACTTTTGAAAACCTGGATCAAGTCACCTTCGAATTCGCCTCAGCTCCATGGTCATTAGTCCGAGACGGCCTTAATATCTTTCTCGTGGATTAATTTTTCAGACAGTGAATCATTCCTATTGCCCTACGCTGAACTTTTTTCATTCAATTACCTGCTTGCTTTTGCAAGTAGGGATTCCACACGTGTACAGAATACTCTAGGTGCCAGTTGCTTAAACAGCCTGACAAAATATCATTATCAAGGAAACTGAAGTGAACGTCTAATCAAGCCCCAGAATCCATTACTCTTTCTAGCAGCTAGTAACATGTCTTCCAATCGTTCTTTCTTCCGAAGTTTGGTAAGTGTGTCGGCGCATGTGGTGTATGATCATGAACAAAAATCTCGTAAAAACTGTAACCTCAACTATTTCTCCAGTCTTTGGCCGACTTGATTAGTAATCCATTGATCGCTATTAATTCCAGAAATGTAGAAATGCACGCGGCATACATGGCGGTCCGCTCAACAATCAGCGAGATCTCGAAGGAACTTGTCTTGGATACACGTTACATGTAACCTGTACAAGCTAAAGACTGGTTGCTGTCTTAGTCCTCGTCAGCACTGGTGACCTAGTACGCATATTGCAGTGTCAGATCTGAACTAATAAGGGTCTTCCCCCGTCATGCGCAAAACGTTCGACCCCAATCACATTGTCAGAAAACCACACCTTGGCGATATTTCGAAATATTCAAATTGTAGTATTTAGATTTTTTTTCTCTTCGTACGGCCGGAGGAATGTATGTCGCCTGATTAGTCCATATATGCTAAGAAATAGTAATTGGTCCATGGTCCTTCCTGTTCACGGTAAATTATTTTTTACATAACGATTCCCTAGTTCTCATTATCGTTTTCTACTTTATATTTGTCCTGGCAGTGACGGCCACTTTAGAGTATTCGTCATTTTTCTAAGATTCCAATCCGCAAAATACAAGGAAACGCACTCAATAGGGTGTTGTACAGCTATTATAATTATAGTCGTCGACTTTTCAAATCAGGTGGATTCATTCCAGATTTCCCAGGCCGTCCCATCGCTGACATCCGTCCTAGAACCTGGGGTAAAAAGCGGACACACTAATGCAGTACGTAACTGATGTTTGCATCCATATGCCGTTACATACTAACAGCGCTATGAAACTTGAACAACGAATATGCTACGAGAAGGTCACTTGTTCGAAAAGCGAGTCTGAACCCCTCATTCGCCATTTTGTGTACGTACTTCACTCGATCGGCCCATGTCGTTGGATATAATTCTACCCCTGATTAGTTCCGTAAACGTTCTATTATCGTTTTGCTAAGGTAACGTTCGATTGAAAAAACAGTGTCCGCTTTTTACCCAGGTTCCGGGACTCCCAGGTATACTATACTTCATACGCTTCCTTGAACTCCCCCCGTCCTTTCTCACTGTTACCGTATTTATCATGTTAATTACCGTACGATGTTTTATAGTGTTACCTTTTGGTTCTGAGAGCCCGGTACACAAGTTATTGTTACCGTCCTCACTTGCTAAGTACACTGAGTTAACTGATTCTAAACCCATTACCAGTACACTCGATCAATAATTCAAATATACAAATCTGTGACATGAATATCTAATAGCTGTAGTGAAGGGGGACCACAATTCGAAGGGTAGCAGAGGATATTTGAGCATGAGAGAGGGATGTGGAAAGATACATTAGGGAACTGGTTGGCCTAAATCTTCAAGGAATATGCACTTACCAGGTCAAACACAGCTGCGGCTCATGTCTTCTTGTCCAAAATATTGTCAGTATCTCCCAAACAATCCCACATACAAGTCCCCCTGTTTGTTAGCAATTCTTGCATAGGACCCAGATGACGGATATGTGAACTGCGAACCTGACCTAGTATTGTGGCTATACCGCAGAAGAGGTTTATACTTACAGGCAGAAACGTGATGCATGTGGTCATATTTTCCTGTTTTATATTAAGGTCCACTATTTCGGACCCTTAGGCAAGTCCCACCACTGGTTGTTTGCAACTCGTGTATGTGGTGTCAATTGCGAAACGGGATATCCGCCTCCAGACCAGCACGATGGAGTGTGTTTCAAGGTCAAATACTGCCATTGTATCGTCCCACCTATAGGGCCAATACCAAAACAAGTTTATCTCAAAAATAAGCAAATTTAGGCGGAGCTGAGCTAAACTAACTAAAACTAAAAACTAACTGAATTGAATTAAGTTAAATCAAACTAGGATAACGGACTAAGACTATTCCATCTGTTCAAGTTACGAAGCAGGTAAATTCGTCTGATCTTGATTGGCTGCATTACTTCAAACTTAATAAACACCTCTCAAGTCAGATACAATAGACTATTGTAGATAGTATGCAGTAAATTCAGGCTAGGCGACCCCGGGCTTGTCATCTCTAGTTTCTCCCAGGTCAGATTATCAATAGCTATGTCGATAATATGCGGGGAGAATTCTAAAGACGACCCTGGCTGCCATCTCACATTACCCCCAAGTCAGACACGATAGTTATTGTAGATAGTATGCAGAAAGGATATTCTAAGATGACCCCGGCAGCCATCTCACACGCACCATTGCTTAGCTGCGGATAAGCAGCCATACAAGTCGTCATTTCTCTCCGTCGGTTCGTCATTAGTTTGTCCGTCGTTGCGTCGTCGTTCCGTCCATCACGTTCACTGATAACTTCTAAACCGTACATGCGATCCGGGTTGGAAATTTGTGGTGTGGCTTGGAACATTGCCAGGGCTAGGCAGA
>JAODTK010002596.1:0-10420 GCA_026419785.1 Sclerodactyla briareus
TTTAAGGAAGAGTGAGTCTGCGAGGGGTGTGCCAAGGTCCATCTCGAAAATACAGCCCGTAATGAGTGCAATTTTGAAAATGGTTACCCGATCAGTGTAAGCGTCATAATTCCGTGGTAGTTTGTCCAATAGACTACCGATTAGTCGACGCACCCCCAGGGCCACGCTGGAAACGACAATACTAACGCTGACATATTTAGGCGAAGCGAGTCTGCGAGGGGTTGTGTCGGGTCTCTCTCGAAAGATAAGCCCTTAATGAGATGCAATTTTGAAATGTGTTACCGATCGGGAAGCGTCATAATTCCGTGGTAGTTGTCCAATATGCCTTACTCGATTAGTTCGACGCACCCCAGCAGCCCGCTGGAAACGTCCATACTAACGCGAACATATCCAGGCGAAGCAAGTCTGCGAGGGGTGTGCCGAGGTCTAGCTCAAAGATAAAAGCCCGTAATGAGTGCAATTTGAAATGTGTTACCCGATAGTGTAAGCGTCATAATTCCGTGTAGTTTGTCCATATGCTACGATTAGTTCACGGACACGCTGGAAACTACAATACTAACGCTGAAATATTTAGGCAAAGCGAAGTCTGCGAGGGGGTGGGTGCGAGGTCATTGCGAAAGAAAGGTGCCACGACTGAGGTTGCTGGCAATTTTGAAATGTGTTCCCCGACAGTGCCAAGCGTCATAATTCCGTGGTATTTGTCAATGGCTACGATTAGTTCGAGCATCCCAGCGGCCACGCTGGAAAACGGACAATACTAACGCGGACATGTTAGGAAGAGCGAGTTCTGCGGGGTTTGTGCCAAGGTCCATTCGAAAGATAAGCCCGTAATGAGGCAATTTCGAAAGTGTTACCGATCAGTGTAAGCGGATAATTCCGTGGGGGTAGTTTGTCAATTATGACTACGATAGTTCGACGTAACACCAGCGGGCCACGCTGGAGGAAACGGACAATTACCAACGCTGACTGGTTAGGGAAGGAGCAGTCTGACAAGGGTTGTGCCAAGGTTCATTCGAAAGTTTAGCCCGTAAGGAGTGCCAATTTTGAAAATTTGGTACCCGGTTTCAGTCTAGGGCGCCATAACTCCTGGGTAGGTTGTCCAATTTGCGTAAGAATCAGTCCGACGGACACGCGGCCACGTTGGAAACGACAACTATAACACCGATCGATAGGCGCTGAGACGCGAGTTGCAACAGGGGTGTTTGCTGTGGTCTATCTTCTCCTAACCACTGTTGGTCGCGTCTGCGTCCAGAACTTCAAGGAACGAAGCTTTCAGAAAAGTGGATTGCAGCTATAGTGGCAATGTAAACGGATACGCTTATAATATATGCATATCGAGGATATCGCGGAACCTGCAGACCGGGTATCGGGATCCGGTATCACGTGACACTTCTGCGGTCACTTTTAGGCAATTTAGGGGGCCGTGAAGCAGGGAAGTTTGGACTAGGGGACATGAGAGCGGATATAATTCGTATAATCAGTGCGGGAGCGTTGTAGGATAAAGTGCACAATAAAATTAGCAAGCGTCTTTCGTTATTAATAAGGTGTTTATGGTGAGTCACAAGAAGCATCGCCGTTACATACGTAAATTATACGGTGTCAGAGGTTATGTATCATAGAGAATTGGATTTAAAGTTATCGTTGGGAAAGGTCCATTAAGGCCCGAATGAGTGCAATTTTGAAAATATTTCCCCGATAATGTAGCGTCATGATTCCGTGTTAGGTTGTCCAATGCCTCGATTAGTTCGACCACCCCACAGCCACGCTGGAACGACAATACTACGCTGACATGTTTTAGGAAGAGCGAGTCTGCAGGGTTGTGCAAGGTCCATCTCGAAAGTTGCCGTAAGGAGTGCAATTTTGAAATTGTTTACCGATCATGTCTAGTCTTCATAACTCCTGGGTAGTTTGTCCAATTTGCCTACGATAGTCCGAGGAACCCCAGCGCCCGTTGAAACGAACAACTCTAAAACCGTGATCGATTCAGGCCGCTGGCGAAGCTAGTTTGCAAAGGGGTGTTCTGTGGGTCTATCTTCTCCTAACACTGTTGGACGAGTCCGTGCGTCAAAACTCAGAACGAGCTTTCAGAAAATGTGAGGCAATGGAACGGGATACGCTTATTAATATATGCTATCGCGGATATCGTCGGAAACCTGCATACCGGGTATCGGCATCCGGTATCACGTGACAACTTCTGCGGTCACTGTCTGCAATTTAGGGGCCGTTAGCAGGAAGTTTGGCTAGGTTACTTATAGGCGGATTTAATTCGTGTAATCAGTGCGGGTCGGTTAGGATAACGGGTACAATAAAATTAGCAAGCATCCTTTCGATAGTAAATAAGGTTGTTATGGTGAGCACCAGAAGCCTTGGGGGGGGCCGGGGTTACATACGTACTTTACTGTGGTCTGGGTATTTATATAGAGACGGATTATAAGGTATCGTTGGGAAATCCAGTTTATCCCGTAATGAGTGCAATTTTGAAATTGTGTTAACCCCATCGTGAAGCTCATAATTCCGTGGTAGTTGTCATATGCCTACGATTGTTGAACGCAGACCCAGCGCCACGCTGGAAACGACAATACAACGTTGACATATCCCCATGCGAAGCAAGTCTGCGAGGGGTGTGCGATGTCTATCTCGGAAGATACCCGTAATGATTGCAATTTGAATTTGTTACCCTAATCAGTGCAAGCGTCATACTTCTGGTAGTGGTTTGTTCAATATGCCTACGATATTTCGACGCATCCCAGCGGCCACCGGCTGGAAACGACAATAACAACGCTGACATTTAGAACGGCCAGTCTGCAAGGGTTGTGCCAATCCATCGCGAAAGTTTAGCCCGTATGAGTGCAATTTTAAATGTTTTCCCCGATCAAGTGTAAGCGTCATAATTCCGTGTTAGTTTGTCCAATATGCCAACGATTAGTTCGACGCCCCCCAGCAGCCACTCTGGAAACCCAATACTACGCTGACTATTTAGGCGAACGAGTCCGAGGGTGTGTGCCGATCTATCGCGAAAAGATAAGCCCGTATGAGTGCAATTTTGAAATGTGTTACCCGAATCAGTGTTAGCGTCATAATTCCGTGGATTTTTGTCCATATGCCTACGATTATTTCGACGCCCCCATCGGCACGCTCGAAACGAAATACTAACGCTGACATATTTAGGCGAAGCGAGTCTGCAAGGGTTGTGCTATCTAGGTCTATCTCGAAAGATAAGGCCCGTAATGAGTGCAATTTTGAAATGTGTTTACCCATGCAGTGTAATCGTCATAAGTCCGTGTTAGTTTGTCCAATATTCTACGATTAGTTCGACGCACCCCCGCGGCCCCTCTGGAAACGACAATACCAACGCTGACATGATTAGGAGAGGATCTGCAAGGGTTGTGCCAAGGTCCATCACGAAAGTTTAGCCGTTAAGGAGTTTGCAATTTGAAAATTGTACCCGATCAGTTAGGCATCATAACTCCTGGGTAGATTGTCCAATTTGCTACGCTCAGTCCGACGGACCCCAGCGGCCACGTTTGAAACTACAACTCTAACAACGATCGAGTCAGGCCGCTGGCGAAGCGATAGCAAAGGGGGGTCTATGGCTATCTTCTGCTAACACTGTTGGACGAGTCTGCGTCAGAACTCAGACGAAGCTTTCAGAAATGGGAGGCAATGTAACGGGATACCGCTGATAATATATGCATATTGCGGATATCGCGGAAACCTGCTTACCGGGTTCACTCGGGATCCGGTATCACGGACACTTCTTCGGTCACTTGTAGAGCAATTTAGGGGCCGTGCAGGGAAAGTTTGGACTAGAGGGCAGGTGAGCTGATATAATCGTTGTGTAATCAGTGCGGGCGGTTTAGGATAAGTTTACATAAAATAGCAAGCATCTTTCGTTCTTAATAAGGGGTATGGTGAGTCACCAGAGAGCTTTGCGTCATACTTAACTAGACTGTGTGAGTGTGAGGCGGTATGTATAAAGGGAGACTGGATTATGAAGGTCCGTTGGGAAGGTCAGTTGAGCCCGTAATGAGTGCAATTTGAATGTGTTGCCCGATCAGTGTAAGCGTCATATTCCGTGGTAGTTTGTCCAATAGCGACGGTTAGTTCGAAGCACCCCAGCGGCCACGCTGGAAACGACAATACTAACGCTGACATATTCAGGCGAGGCGAGTCTGCGAGGGGTGTGCCGAGGTCTATCTCGAAAGAAAGCACGTAATGAGTGCAATTTTGAAATGTGGTACCCGATCATGTGCAAGCGTCATTAAGTCGGTGGTAGTTTGCCCATGTGCCTACGGATTGTTCGACGCGCCCCAGCGGCCACGCTGTACACAAGAATACTAACGCTGACATAATTAGGCAAAGCGAGTCTGCTGCGAGGGGTTGTGCGAGAGGGTCTATCTCGAAAGATAGGCCCGTAATGAGTGCCAATTTTGAAAATGTGTTACCCGATCAGTGTAAGCGGCATAATTCCGTGGTATTTTGTCCATATGCTACGATTTGTTCGACGCACCACCCACGGCCACCGCGGAAACGACAATACTAACGCTGACACATTTAGGCGGCGCGAATGTCTGCGAGGGTGTGCCGAGTCTATCTCGAAAGATAAGGCCCGCTATGAGTGCAATTTTGAAATGTGTTACCCGATCAGTGTAAGCGTCATAATTCCGTGGTAGGTAGTTGTCCAATATGCCTAAGATTAGTTCGACGCACCCCAGCGGCCACAATGGAAACGACAATACCAACGCTGACATCGCTTAGGAAGGCAGTTGCAAGGGGTGTGCCAAGGTCTTTCGCGAAAGTTTAGCCCGTAGGAGTTGCAATTTTGTGAAATTTGTTACCCGGTCCGTCTAGGCATCATAACTCCTGGGTAGTTTGTCCAATTTGCCTAAATCAGTTCGACGGACCCTAGAGGGCCACGTGGAAAACGACAACTCTACACCGATCATTTAAGGCCGCTGGCCAAGCGAGTTTGCAAAGGGGTGCTCGTGTTCTATCTTTCTACTAACACTGTTGGGACGAGTCGGCATCAGAACTCAGAAACGAGCTTTCAAGAAAAGTGGAGGCAATGTAACGGGATACGCTTATAATAGCATAGTCGCGGAATCCGGAACCTGCATACCGGGGATCGGGATCCGGTATCACGTGACCTTCTGTTCGCGTCACTTGTAGCAATTTAGGGGGCCGTTAGCTAGGGTAAGTTGACATGGGGAACATTTGAGGGAGGATTATTACTCGTGTATTTGTAATCAGTGCGGGTCGGTTTAGGATACGTGTACAACTAAATTAGCAAGAATCTTTCGTTATTAATAAGTTGTTTATGGTGAGTCACCAGAAGCATTTGCCGTACATACGTAATTATACTGTGTCAGCGGTGTGTGTATTAAAAATGGAGGACTGGATTATGAAGGTATCGTGGGAAGGTCAGTTGGCCCGTAATGAGTGCAATTTGAAATGTTGCCCGATCAAGTGTAAGCGTCATAATCCGTGGTAGTTTGTCTAATATGCCTACGGTTAGTCGGACGCAACCCAGCGCCACGCAGGCTACGCAATACTAACGCTGAAATATTTAGGCGAAGCGAGGCGTCTGGCGAGGGGTCGACGAGGTCTATCTGAAAGATAAGGCCCGTATAATGAGGCATTTGAAATGTGTTACCCGATCAGTTTAAACGTCATAATTCCGTGGTAGTTGTCAATATGCCTACGTTTAGGTCGACGCACCCCAGCGGCACGCTGGAAGGAAACGATCAATACAACGCTGACATATTTAGGCGAAGCGAGTCTGCGCGGGTGTGCCGAGCGAGGTCTATCTCGAAGTGAAGCACGTAATGAGTGCAATTTTGGAAATGTGTTACACGATCAGTGTAGAGGCGTATAAACTCCGGGTAGTCGTCCACAAATGCCTACGATTAGTTCGACGCACCCCAGCGGCCTACGATGGAAACTGAACACTACCAACGCTGACATGCTTAGGAAGAGCGAGTCTGGGAGGGGGGTGTTGAGTCTTTTCGAAAGCGCCGTAAGGAGTGCAATTTTGAAATTTGTTACCCGGTCTTGGGACACAGTCTAGGCGTCAGAAGTCCTGGGTAGTTTGTCCAAGTTTGCTAACATCGTAGACGGACCAAAGCGGCCAGTGGGAAACGACAATCTATACCGAGCGATTCAGGCCGATGTGTTGAGCGAGTTGGCAAAGGGGTGTTCTGTGTTCTATCTTCTCCTAACACTGTTTGGTCGAAGTCTGCGTTCAGAACTCAGAACGAGCTTTCAAAAATGGGAGGCAATGTAACGGGTTTTTTGGTTTCCCGTGATACGCTTATAATATATGCATATCGCGGATATCGCTGGAAACTGAATTACCGGGGTATCGGGGATCGGTATTCACGTGACACTTCTGCGGGCACTTGTAGGCAATTTAGGGGCCGTTAGCAGCGTGGTAAGTTGACTAGGGGGAACCATGTGAGGGTATATATTCGTGTGGTTGTATTTGTAAATCAGTGCGGTCGGTTAGGATAACGTGCTACAATAAATTAGCAAGCACTTCGTTATTGTGAATGAGGGTTTTTATGTGAGTCACCAGAAGCATGCAGGTACTACGAACTTATACTGTGTCGCGGTATGTAAAATGGAGATGGATTATGAAGGATAGTTGGGAAAGGTCAGTTGACCCGTTATGAGTGGCAATTTTGAAAATGTGTTACCCGATCAGTGTAAGTTAAGGTCATAATTCCGTGGGTAGTTTTGGTCCATCTGCCTACGATAGTTCGACCGCACCCCAGCGGCCACGTGGGAAACGACAACTCTCACACCGATCGATTCGCGCGCTGGCGAAGCGAGCGTGCAAGGGGTTGTTATGTTGGTCTATTTCTCTAACCCTGATTGGCGGAGTCTGCGTCAAGAACTAGAGACGAGATTTCAGAAAATGTGGTAAGGCAATGTAACGGGATACGATTTAATATATGCATATCGCGGATTATCGCGGAACCTGCAAACCGGGAATCGGGATCCGGTATCACGTGACACTTCTTCGGGATCAATGTAGGATATTTAGGGGGCGTTAGCAGGGTAAGTTTGACTAGGGGAATTTTGATGGCGAATATGATTCGTTAATCAGTGCGGGTAGTTTAGGATAACGGGTACAATAAAATTAGCAACCATCTTTCGTTATTAATAGGGGGTTAGGGTTGAGTCACCTGAAGCATTGCCGTTACATAGGTAACTTATACTGTGTCAGCGGTATGTAAAATGGATACTGGATTATGAAGGTATCGTGGGAAGGTCGTTGAAGCCCGTTAATGAGATGCATTTGAAATGTGTGCCCGATCAGTGTACGAGTCATAATTCGTGGTAGTTTGTCCCATGTGCCTACGATTAGTTCGACGCATCACAGCGGACACGCTGGTACGAACAATACTACGCTGAATCATATTTAGGCGAAGCGAGTCTGCGAGGGGTGTGCCAGGTCTATCTCGAAAATACAGCCCGTAATGAGTGCAATTTTGAAGATGTGTTACCCGATCAGTGTAAGCGTCATAATTCAGTGGCAGTTTGTCCAATATGCCAACGATTAGTTCGACGCACCCCAGTGGCAACGTGAAACGACAACTCTTACACCGATCGATTCAGGCCGCCGGCGAAGCGAGTTTGCAAAGGCGTGTTCTGGGGTCTATCTTCCTACTAACACTGTTGGACGAGTCTGCGTCAGAAATCAGAACGAGCTTTCAGAAAATGGTGAGGCAATTTGTAACTGGATAGCTATAAATATGCGTTATCGCGGATGATCGCGGAACTGCAAAAAACCGGGTATAGGGATCCGGTATCACGTGACACTTCTTCGGTCACTGTAGGATATTCTAGGGGCCGTTAGCAGGGGTACTTTTGACAGGGGACATTGAGGCGAATATGATTCGGGTATCAGTGAGGGTAGGTGTCTCGTTTAGGATAACTGTAACAATAAAAAATAGGCAAGCATCTTTCGTTATTAATTAGGTGTTTATGGTGAGTCACCAGAAGGCTTTGCAGGTACATACGAAACTTATACTGTGTAAGCGGTATGTATAATGGAGACTGGATTATGAGGTATCGTTGGGAAAGGTCAGTTTGAGCCGTAATGAGTGCAATTTTGAAATGTGGTGCCCGATCAGTGTATGTAAGTCGTCTAATTCCGTGGTAGTTTGTCCAATGTGCCTACGAGTGTTGACGCATCCCAGCGGACAACGCTGGCTACGACAATACTAACGCGACATATTTTTAGGCGAAGCGAGTCGGAGAGGGTGTGGCCGAGGTCTATCTCGAAAATACAGCCCGTAATGAGTGCAATTTTGAAATGGTGTGACCCGATCAGTGTAAGCGTCAGAATCCGTGGCAGTTTGTCCAATATTGCCTCGATTAGTTCGACGCACCCCAGTGGCCACGTTGGAAACGACAACTCTAACAACCGATCGATCAGGCCGCTGGCGACGATAGAGAGTTGCCCCAAAAGGGGTTCTGGGCTCTATCTTCTCCTAACACTGTGGGACGAGTCCTGCGTCAGACTCAGAAAGAACGAGGCTTTCAGAAAATGTTGGAGGCAATGAAAACGGGATACGCTTATATAATGCCATATCGAGGATATGCGCGGAACCTGCATTACCGGGTATCGGGATCCGGTATCACGTGACACTCCGTCCCGGTCCAATTGTAGGAATTTAGGGGGGCCGTTAGCAGGGTAAGTTTGACTAGGGACATTTTGTGACGAATATGATTCGTGTAATCATGCGGTCGGTTAGGATAACGTGTACAATAAATTTAGCAAGCACTTTCGTTAGTAATAAGGTGTTTATGGTGAGTCACGAGAATCATTGCCGTTACATCCGTACTTATACTGTGTCCAGCGGTATGTCTAACTGGAACTGGATCAAGGTAATCGTGTAAAGTCATTGAGCCGTCATGATGCAATTTTGAAATGTGTGTCCGATGAGTGTAAGCGTCGAATTCCGTGGATAGTTTGTCCAATGGTGCCTATGGGGGCATTATTTCGACGCAACCAGCGGACACGCTGCTACGACATACTAACGCTGACATATTTAGCGAAGCGAGTCTGCGGGGGTGTGCCGGGTCTATCTCGAAAGATAAGCCCGAAAAGAGTTGCAATTTTGAAATGTGTTACCCGACAGTGTAAGCGTCATAATTCCGTGGCAGTTTGTCAATATGCCAGATTAGTTCGACGCACCCCAGTGGCCACGTTGGAACGACACCTCTAAACACCGATCGATTCAGGCCGCTGCGAGCGAGTTTGCCAAGCGGTTTCTGTGGTTATCTTCTCCTAACACTGTTGGACCTAGTCTGGCGTCCTAACTCAGAACGAGCTTCAGAATGTGAGCAATGAAAACGGGATACGCTTATAATATTGCATATCCGGATATACGCGAACCTGCATACCGGGATCGGGATCTATCACGTGACACGCCTTCGGTCACTTGTGGATCTTTAGGGGGCCGTTCGCAGGTAAGTTTGACTAGGGGCATTGAGCGAATATGATTCGTGTAATCATTGCGGGTCTTTAGGATACGTGTACAATAAAATGAGCAAGCATCTTTCGTTATTAATTAGGTGTTTATGGTGAGTCACCAGAGGCATTGCCGTTTCCTACGTAACTATACTGTGTCATCGGTATTTACTAATGGAGACGGATTATGAAGTTACCGTTGGGAAAGGTCATTGAGCCGTAATGAGTGCATTTTGAAATGTTTGCCCGTCCATTGTAAGCGTCATAATCTCCGTGGTAGTTTGTCTAATCTTCCTATGGGATTATTTTTTTTTTTTTCGACGACCCCCCGCCGGCCACGCTGGAACCGAACAATACAACGCTCACATATTCAGTCGATGTCGAGTCGGCGAGGGGTGTCCGAGGTTATCTCGAAGATAGCCTCGTAAATGAGTGACAATTTGTGAAATGTGTTACCCGACATGCACGCGTCATAATTCGGTGTATTTGTCCAAGTGCCACGATTAGTTCGACGCATCCCATCGGCCACGCTTGGCTACGACAATACTAACGCTGACATATTGAAGGGAAGCGAGTCTGCGAGGGGTGGTCCCGAGAGGCCTATCTCAATGGCCCGTATGATGCCATTTTGACATGTGTTACCCGATCATTGTAGCGTCATAATTCCGTGGTATTTTTTCCAAATTGCCCTACGATTATTTTCGACGCACCCCAGCGGCCACCCTCGAAACGACAATACCACGCTGCATGCTTAGGAAGACGAGTCTGCCAAGGGTTGTGCCAAGGTCCATCTCGGAAAGTTAGCCAGTAAGGAGTTGCAATTTGAAATTTGTTACCTGGTCAGCAGCTAGGCGTCATAAAATCCTGGGTAGTTTGTCCAATTTGCATATAAGATCAGGTCGACGGGACCCCAGCGGCCACGTTGGAAACGACAACTCG